>VDFB02164847.1:46610-162605 GCA_007258455.2 Sequoia sempervirens | reverse complement strand
TTTAGGGATATAGGTTAATTTGAATTATGGGAAATTGCAAGGTTCTATTCTGTAATTTCATATTTCTATTTAGCCCTAGTTTGTTTGAAGTTTGAAATAGAAAGGAAGCCCTAGTTTACCTAAGATGACTCTATCAAAGCAACATTCTGGCTAGATTGATAATTTAAATAGGAACCTTTATGATGATTTCCTGGATCAATCACCCTTGTCAATGAATGATAGGAAGAAGGAGTTGGTCTTGATGCAAGGAAGAACCCTAGGGAAGGGATTAGTATATAATTTTTCCAACATAGCCGATGCTAGGGTTCCTCTTACAGGTTTAGAGATGTTCAGATTGTGGTTTAGACACAAGAATTTTCCCCACCCCTTCTCGAATGGTTGGATGTATGATATGGGGAATCTGGTGGTACCAAATGTGTTCCTTAATATAGATTTTCTTAGGCCAGTGGCTGCACAATATGACCCTATCACACGGGTGATTAGAGATAATGATGGAAAGGTTCTGTTAAGCATTAACAAAGAGGAATTATGATAGGTCTTTGATTTGAGTGAGCCTAGTATGTTCTTGGTTCCTATTGATCTTGAGGAGATGAAACAAGAGTATGGGAGGTTGAAATCACTTTTCAGAGCTAAGTTTCTCCCACCTCAATGGGCTAGGCCAGGAGGTTCAAAATTCTATATTATCCCTAATGACCAAGAACCTTTCAAATTGAACTGCTCCGCAAATAATTTCTTGGCCACCTTTTACTCATTGTGCTAGATTTTGGGTTTTAATCCCAACACGGTGATGCCTATTGCTTACATGTTCATGGGGATGAAAATACAACACCCTAATTTCTTAGTGATTTATTATTTTGCTTCTTTGTTGGCCGAAAATATACATGAAGGGCTGTTGAAGTTGCAACAAAATGATACATGTACTCCATTCTTCTGGTATTCCATGTTAATGTGTATGTTCTTGTATAAGAATTCTGAATTTTTCTCTGAGAATATGGAGTTAAGGAAGTTGATTAATGGAGAAAGATTGCCAGTGCAGCTGTGGGCAGCAGATTTATCATGTAATAGGGAGAACGCTAGTTATGTACATTTTGACAATTGTTTTGATTCTAGATTGAGAGCCAGGCTGATGGTAAATGTACCTAGGATTCCTGAGGAGTTGCACGATTTCTTTAGACCAAAGGGGAGGAAACCAAAGTTGAAGGTTTTCCACAACTGTGGTGATATTATTGCATACCCAATCAACACTGTCTCGAGGGTGTATGGTTTTCAAGGGATCCCTCATATATTGCCATACAATATGCCACCAAGAGTGGGATTTGAAAAAGTTATGTGGCAGATTGGTTGTATCCATGAGGACAACCTTATTGGGAAAGGTAAAGGAACATTTTTCCCAGACTATACTATGGTGTCAGATTTTATCTTTTCGAAAGGAGGCTGGGTATACTTTGGGAATTTTTTTGAAGACTACCATTTGAGGTGTGGTCCCAAGTGGCAACATGATCATGAGGGCTTCTTCACTCTTTTTAGAGAAATGATAAAAGGTGGTAAATTTATGCATGAGTTCAATTTCCCTAAGGACTTGATTAGAAATGAATTTGACCTAAATAGGTAGGATTTGAACAAGGAGAAATGGATAGCTTATGACAAGCTATTGAACATTGTGCACAAATGGATCCAAAGTATGATCCATTGATGGAATTCAGTTTATATCAGAAGAAAATTTACTTTTTGATGGACAACTTCAAAGAAATCATGGGCACCTTTATGACCAAGAAGATAAACCTGGAGTTGAATCTGGGCATACATGAGCAAGATGCTAGGCTAATTGAAATGAGGCCAACCTACCAACCTCAGAGAAAAGGCCTATTTATAAGAGGAAAAGAAATAATAACAATGATGAGGAAGAAGAGGATAAAAAAGGAAAAAAAATAATGAAATTTCCTGCACAACCAGGTCCAAAACTCAAAACGTCTAGGGCAATTAAGATTATTGATTTGAAATCATCACCCAAGAATAGTCCCTCACCACCACCATCAGAGCCAAGCCCTAAGAGACAAAAGATTGAAAAATGACAAGAGGATTTGGTCGGTGAAGTTGTTGTCACTGACCAAGACATGCAGATGGTTATTCCTTCCCCTCCCAGACCAGCTGAATTGGTTCTATCCAATCTGGATATGAAAGTAAAATGTGTGCAAGATGCAAGAATGGAAGCGTGTAAGGAGTTTCTAGATGAAAATGCATTTGTAAAAACTCTAGTCTTCTTGCAACTAGTATGGAGAATGAAATTGGAAGAATATCAGGATAAATGCAAGAAAAGAAGAGAATTGAGACCTGACAGGTCAGACCAAGAGAATGATGATGAAGTGAAAGTTGAATTAATGGATGAATTCAAGAGCATCACTCCTGAGGAGGGGAGAAAATTGGTAAGTCAAGCTGGTGTCTTGATTTTTCTTGAGTGGGACATTGCAGACATTGTAGCTTTTAACGCTATTATGAAATCCAGGCATCCCTTCCAAGATTATGAAGAAGAGATCAAGGAAACATTGCAATATTCTGCCTTTAGTGAAGAATATGAGGCCTTGGAAATTTGGGCTTTGGACCCTCAAGGGAGAAAGCTAAATATCACTGATATTAGCCAAAATTTAAGAGGAGGGTTGATAATAAAGAGAGCTTCAGAGACCTCAACCACAAAGGCCACTAATTTGACTATAAATGTGGCTAAACAGGCCCAAAAGACTGCCGAAAGAGAGGAGGCTGAAAAGAAAAGCCTAATGGAGAAGTACAATTTCATAATTGGGGAATATAGCAAGATGCAACAAAGGAATGTTGAACTACAGACTGAGGTGGATAGGTTAAAATACAAGCAGATTGGGGAGACATCAAGTGCTCCAGGGATTACAACATTGCCTTCCACATTAGGGTCAATTCCTCTTGCTTCTCCCATTGTTTCTACACCAAGGTCTCCTTCCAAAATCCTTCCCTCAGCCCTACTTTAGAGCTAGTTGATGAAGAAATAGAATGCTCTGTTGATCCTACAAAGAAGCAGCTAATGCACAAAATTACAGGGTTACAAGAATCCTTGAAGGTAAGTGAGGAGGGAGTACATTTAAAGCAAAGGGAGGTTGCTAATGTTGTATTGAGGCATTTAAATGAGAAAGCTGATGACAAATTCTCATTTGTATATTCTTTATATTCTTTATTATTAGATGAAATAAAGAACATTGATAGGGTTCAGGAGGTAGTAGTACGATTAATTGAAAATTGGATCCCTAGGGCCAATGATTTAGACATAATGTATAAATCCTGAAGGTTTGATATAAATAATAGGCCCCAATCATTAAGGCCTACTCAGGTGTTAGTTAAGTCATTGAAAGGTTTTTAAAACTTACCAGATGAATTGAGTAGGAAGATCAGGGAGTTGGTGAAGAACTTTGATGATTGGAGTCACACATTGTTACCTGACATAATTGATGAGCAGGAAAATAGCAGGTCACTCCAACAGTGGCAGGATTGGGAAAATGAGGTCATCAATGATCAAATTAGATTAATTTGTGATGACTCAGATTATGATTTATTGGTGAGCTATGGAAAACATCATTATCACCAACTCATTCTTGGAGTCTTTTGAAAGAGAAGCGAATCAGGTGGCAGTTAAGTATACACCTTATAGTGTCAAGGTGAATGAGGTAATCAATTTTGATTTTCCAACTGATGAAGAGTACCAAAAATGGGTAAATGTATATTTAATTGAGGAAGAGTGAAATGGAGTAGGTTGCTAACGGTTGAAAAATCAACTGTTGCAGGTACAAGATATTCTGGAGTTTTTTTTTTCGTGATAGTCTTGGGGAAAAATTCATGAGGTTTTGTTGCTTCATCAACTATTCTCAGCGGGCACGATGAACAAGAAGATTCTCCAGGGAGATTGTTGTTGTAACAATTTTTTGGAATATTACAAGGTAGTCCAATTGTATGGTGACATGTGTGCTTTCTAGCCCGATGCTTGTTTGCTCCTTATTTTCTATAAGAAGGATTTCAGGGCCAGAAGTACGGGTTAGCAAGTGAGATATTTTTTGGTCGAGTCTAGGTGAAGTTGCAAAGAAAATTGTAAAGTTTGATGGTTTTAGGGAAAATGCAATTTAGGTTTTGAGTCTTTTTGTGGTTGGTTTTGAATTCATGGGGATTTGATGTTTTATGATAGTACTGGAATTTGAATTAAAATGATTAATTTGAACTCATGTCTCTCCATTGTATATGCATATCTGAATTTTGAATAAGTTGACCAAGGGTTGTTTCGTTCATCTCATTGTTGTGGTGTGTATGATTCTTGTTTTAGCTTTAATTCATGGAATTAATTAAAATGCTTGAATGGGATTGTAGGTGGATATGTTCTATATAAGGATTTGATAAGTAGTATTGGGTTAGAATACATATTGATGAGATTGTTAACCAATGTTATCAAGGATCTTATATGTTGTGTTAACTATGTCATAAACCCTTAGTTGCTTATGTATTTGACTGCTTCAATGGATATATGCACTAATCTAAGTCGTACTCATTCGTATAGTTTAGTATTTGTTTTTCTTTACCTAGAGCTTGCTACAAATTACAAATCAATGACTATCTTATACTGTGAAATGTGTTGTAGTTATCTCATGCTCCAAGTAGTTGATATTATTGATAAATAACCAATTCTATTTGGTAGTATCCTATTATGTTGAGCTATTAAATGAGATTATTTATTGTTGTTAATGTTGTTTATGATAATGGTGTGAAGGTTGTAAACACATTAAGGGATTAGCCTCTCGGGTCTTGCAGAGCCCAAAGTGTAGGAAGTCTTTAAAATCCTCGTTAGTTGGTCTAGGTCCTTCGAGCTGCCCTTGATTGGAATTGGAAATTCCATAGGTAGATTAGAAGACTAACCTGGTTACTGTAAAAACAACCAACAAAATGATGACTATACTGGGGAAGCTAATTTTAATATTTCTTGTCAATGTGTCGGTTGTCCATTTTGCATAGAGTTTTCATAGTATTTCTATGATTTGAAGGTCGAGCCCATTGTTCTATGTTAGGTTTGTCGTTTTCTTCTATTTTTCAAAATGTTTTGAGTTATTTAGTGAAGCATATGTGTACGTTGTCAGTAAAAAGTTCTTAAGGTCTTTTGAATTCCACCAAGTATCTCTGGATATTTGGTATTCCCAAGATAATTGGGTGGTGACTCTGAAGTCTTTGCACTAGTGTGCATCTTATTTTGTAGATTTAATATAACTTGAAAGATCTTTTGGACAAGTACACAAAATGAAGAACACCAGTTCATTCATGAAGAAGCATCTAGAACAAAAATTGGAGGGTGAACTTCCTAAAATGAAGAAGGACTAGATAAACAAAAGACCATAATCTAGCAATGCTGCTCCCGCGTCACAGAACCCTATACACGAAGGTACAAGTAGGCCCTTACACCCTATCCCTGAAGTTCTTGAAGAGGTTTCTAGAAATTCAAAATCAGATAGCTGTGGATTTTTTGATGCATTATTTAATACACCAATTCAAGAGGATGTAACATGTCAAAATAAAGGGCCTGTTAGTGTCCAATATACTAAAAAGAGAAGAGGTAGGAGTAGAAGTCAAAGCCATCACAGAGAAAGCACCAATGATGTGCCTCCTCCTCTTGCTGAAGATGATGGAACTCCTTTATTGTCTGAACATGTACTTGAAAAGGTCAATCTAATAGATCTAAGTGATACATCAATTTCTGATATGACTTTGCCTGACCCTAATGATGTTTTTGGAGACATTGACTCTTTGAGATGTGAGATCCAAAAGAAAGCTAAGCTCATACTGAAAAAAGAAAAGGAGAGGGAAACAAAATTGATGCATGTTGTGATTGAAAGGGATAGGTTCATTAGACAGTTGGCAACAATGAAGCTCCTAAACCAAGAAAAACCTAAACCCGATGTTGAGGGCCCTGTTGAACATGAAACTATTGATAAGGAGATAAATCCAGTGTCTAAGAAAAGTCTTGTAGGTCAAGTTGATGCCCAATCTAGACCTGTAGACCCAAAACCCTCAAATCCTATTAAGTCTCAACCAAATAATCCAAACCCTAATCCTATCTTGGACAAGGGAAAACAAAAATTTGAGGGGATTAAAATAAATGAAAGGGTGACTTACTATCATCCTAAATGAGATCTCCCACCACATGTATCATTACAAGCTGAAACTGCCTTAGAAAAGGCAAGAAGGGAGAGTGAGGCTCTTGCAAAAGAGTTGGAGAGGACAAAGATTGAGGCTATAAATGTAGAAATGAAGAGGAAAATAAGTTTCCTAAAGATGTCAAACATGGATGAGGCTACACAAGCTACAATGTCATAAAGTTCCCAAGATGCCTTGAAACATGGTCCTAAAGTTAATCTGGATCCCTGCACAAACATTTCTGGCCCGAAGGTTCATGCAACTAGGTTTGTAAATCTAAATCAGGATGGTCCTAGGGTACAAAATTTAGGGTATGGTGTTGATTTTTAGAAGATTTAAGGATTATTCCAATGAAGACCTATACAATTGGAAAGGTATAGGAAATTATTTTTTGATGGTATTCCTGGTTAGCCAAATCCCATCCCTGATGATTTGAGAGAAAAGATGAGTAGTTTGTTGGCAATAATGTTGTAACAATAGAGGAACACTTAAAGGCTTTTATGTATATGCTAAATTATTATGAGGTAGAGCATGAAGATGTTGTAATGAAATTGTTTGTAGAATCTCTAGTAGAGGATGCAAGAGATTGGTACAGGGGTTTACCTAATGCTAGTATTGGTTCATGGGATGAATTTGAAAAATGTTTCAAGGAAAAATATGGTTATAAAACCAATGCTAGTTTCATGTTAAATGAGCTCAATAACATCAAGAAGTCATTGAATGAGCCTGTGACAGAGTTTAGTCTAAGATTCCAAAAGGCAATGTATAAGTTGTTCTAGGTTTTGAGGCTTGATGAAAACGTTTTCTTAACTGCATATTTCAATGCTTTTGATGCTAAAATGGAATATCTCCTCAGAGATAAGGACCCTTAGACCATGAGGGATGCATTTAGGGTGGCTATAAATATTGAGAGTAATAGAAGAGCTTCTAGGAAATATGGTAGGAGAGAAGAACCCACACTTTTAAAAAATCCTAAGGATAAGACTGAGAAGGTTTCTGCTGCAAAGCCTAAGGATGATGAAAAATGGGAAAAGGTCTTCAACAATTTGAAAGACATAAAGTATATTGTTTCCAAGAAAGAAAAGGGTATAGGAAATGAAAATAAACAGTATAATAAAAATGATAGACGACCAGGTTGCAAAATTATCCTTATAATACAAATTGGAAAGATGAGAAACCAATCTTGCTTGGCCAGAAGCCTAAAAATGATCAGCATACGCTAGACACCTTGCAGAAGCATTCAATAAATCTAGTACAGGATGGACCATGGTGTGAGGTGTGTGAACATCCACATGATAAAAGTTATTGTGGTATTGCTCAGTTACTTGTTGCTGAGGGAATAGAGGAGGATGCTCATGAGAAGACTCTGTAATGTGAGCAGGGTGATGTAGATGTTTGTATGGCTAGGTCATACATTGATGAGGCAGAATGTTCCTCTGATGATGAAGTATAGGGAGCTGATGTGGATAATCAGAGATAGAGAAGTGAAATGTACCATCAATAGATCTTCTTTGATGAGGAAGGTGATTTTGACCATAATTCTTGCAATATGGAGCAGGATGAAGATTTAGTGTCCTTAAGGAGACCATCAGAAGAAGAGATTGCAAGATTGACTGAGGAAATGGCTTCTCAAATAAGAATTTCACTTCAGTTGAGAAACAAAACTATGAGTGGTGAATAGGGTAAACCTATTGGCCTATTTATTAAAGAACAAAAGGATGGAAACAAGGGTGTTAAGGTTGAAAAAAAAATGATGTTGTTAAAATAAAAGAGGTTAAGATTGATAAGGTTTGGGAAAAACATAATGAGACCCCAAAGCCTCAAGAAGATGTAGCTTCATCATTGGTGAAGACCAAGGTGATTGCAAAGTTTGTTGAACCTACTGCATAGGATAGGAAGCAAAATAAACTAGAAGGAAGTAAGAAACAAGAGAAAAAGGAAGATGATGAAGGTATGGTGTCTGATTTACCTAAATATACACCTAAAGATATGTTTCAAGTGCTTTCTCAGGTTAAAGTTATTGTACCTTTTCTAGAAATGATGAGAATCAATGAGCATAAAGAAAAGACCATAGCCTTAATCATAGGTGTTACTAGTAATAAGATTGAACAAGGTAGTTGTAAAGAAGCAAAGGATGAAGGAGAAGGAAAAGAGAAAGAAGTGGAGGGAATTGTGTCACAAATTCCCCCTGTATATTTAGGGAATTCTATTAATATGTGCCTTGAAAAATATTAATCCCTTTTTCTTAAGTGTTGATATAAATGGGAAAACTTTACAGAACTGTATGATAGATTCAGGGGCATCAAATAATGTTATGCTAGATAAAATAATGGAGGCAATGGGCTTGACAGTGCATACTACTCAAGGTAAATGCTATGCTTTGGATTCAAGAGAAGTTTCAGTTGTTGGAACTATCAGAGCATTACCTTATAAATTGACTCAGTATCCTAAGAAGGATTTAGTCATGACTGTATTAGTTGCAAACACCCCACCTCATTTTGGGATGCTTTTGTCAAGAAAGTGGAGTGCATCAATGGAGGGTAACATGCAGTGTGATCTATCATTTGCCACTTTCTCCATTGATGGTAAGGATGTCAAGATTGAAAGAGAGTCAAAGGTCTCCCATATGATTGAAAGAGAGTCAAAGGTCTCCCATATGATTGAGCATGACCTGACTGAGAATATGACATGTTTTATTGATAGTGGCATAAATGAATTCAGGGTTGAGGAATTCCCTAGCAATTATGATAAGCCTACTGCACTGATTGATACAAAAGTAAAACAATTGTCAAAGTATGATGACTTGTGGACTATGCACTTCAATGGTGCAAGTTAAAAAGAAGGATTTGGTGCAGGTGTTTTGTTATGATTACCAAATGGAAAGACATTCAAGTTCTCATTCACTTTGTTATTTGAATGCACAAATAATGTGGCAGAGTATGAGGCCTTGTTATTGGGGTTACAATTAGCTAAAAAACATGGGATCAAGAAGCTCAAGGCGATTGGAGATTTTGAGCTTGTGGTTTCCCAAGTTAGATCCATGTATGTATCAAAGAACAAGAGGTTGAAACAATATAGGAATGTTGTTTGGGATGAATTGGAGAACTTTGATGCATTTGGCATAGGATGGATGGAGAGAGGCCGCAAAAAAGTGGTAGATTTATTAGAAAACATTTCATTAAAACCAGATGATATGAATTATGTTGGAATTTCAAAGGTTGAGGTGCAAACCAAGCCATCTGTTCCTGATAATATCAAAAATTGGCAAGTCTTTGATAATGATTTTGAATTGTGTGGATGAATATGAAAGCCATGAAATTGACTTTGGAGCTTTTGTTGAAAAAATTGATGGTAAAGATACTGTATTTGGAAATGAGGTCATTCAGTTAAATACAAATACAATTCCTAAGGGTTTAGTTGTACTAGAAAGAGTGTTTGATAGTCAGGATAAGACAAAGGCTAATCATACTGCTTCCCATCCTTATGACCTGGAAGAGATAAATCTTGAAACAGAGGCGTCACCAAAAAAGGTGTATATTGGAAAGAAATTGTCACCAAAGGTGAGAAGGATGTTGATTGACTTATTAAGGAAATTTAGGCATGTGTTTGCATGGTCCTATGATGACCTTAAAGCATACAGGGAGGATCTATTCCAACATGAGATTCCTTTGAAGGATGGTGCCAAGCCATTTAGGAAAAAACAAAGGCCCATTAATCCCACCATGGCCCCCAAAATTCAAGAAGAATTAATGAAGCTAAGGGATGCAGGGATCATCAAGCCAATTAGACATTCATCTTGGGTGTCAAACTTGGTACCGGTGAGGAAGAAAAATGGAGACATCAGGTTATGTGTAGACTTCAGAAATTTGAATGTGTCCTCATTAAAAGAGAACTATCCATTACCGAATATGGAAGCCATGTTGCAAAGGGTAACATGCTATGAATTGATGTCTATGATGGATGGGTTTTCTAGTTACAACCAACTCATGGTCAAAGAGTCTAAGTAGTTCAAGACAACTTTCACTACACCATGGGGAACATATTTCTATGTGAGAATGCCTTTTGGTCTGACAAATGCGGGGGCTACTTTTCAGAGATCCATGGATGTGGCATTTTTAGATTTCATTAACTTGTTTTTGATAATTTACCAAGATGAATTGACAAAAAATTCTAAGAAAGAAGAGGATCATTGTGAACATTTGGAGAAGATATTCACTAGAGCATTGGAGTATGGTATCTCTTTGAATCTGAAGAAATGTGTATTTGGGGTAAGAGAGGGAAAAATATTGGGACATATTGTTTCCAAGGATGGAGTAAAAATTGATCCAGAGAGGGTAATTACAATAGATGAAATCCCATAACCCTGCAATGTCAAAGGAATACAATCTTTCTTTGGATAAATAAACTTCTTAAGGAGGTTTGTGACAAATTTTGTTGAGACAGTTCGCCCGATTTCCAAAATGCTTAAGGGAGCCAAGGTTGAATGGAAAGAGGAGTCTGTATAGGCTTTCTAGGCCATTAAGCAAGTGATAAAGGAGGCTCTTGTGTTAAGGACCCCTGATTTTTCTAAACCCTTACAAATTTTTTCATTTGCTTCTTTCCACAAAATTGTAGCTGTGCTGTTGCAAAAGAATGTAGAGGGTTTTGAACAACCTGTAGTGTTTTTCAACAAATCTTTACAAGATGCATAACTTAAGTATGATATAAATAAAAAAAAAGCATATTCATTGGTAAAAGTAGTTAAATCCTTCAGGCATTATTTGATGGGAGCTACTGTAGTTGCATATGTGCGTAGTGCTGCTGTCAAGGATATTTTCACACAACAAGAAGTGTCAGGAAGAAGGTGTAGATGGACCAATAGGATCCAGGAATTCAACATTGAGATCCAAATTACTAAGATGATGAGAGGAAAAGGATTGTACAAGCTTATGGCCCAAAGTAACCTAGAAGCAAATCAGATAAATTTGCTAGAAGAGGAAAATAGATCACACATATGCGATATGGAGCATTCTGAATGGTATAAAAGTGTGGTATATTATTTTCAAAAGATGAAATTTCATGACAACTTGAGTGAAAATGAGAAAAGGACATTGAAATTACATGTTATCAAATATGTTATCATAGTTGGAAAGCTCTAGTGGAGAAATGGAGAAGGTGCCATGCTGAAGTGTGTTGACCAAGATCAAGCACAAGAACTTCTGAGTGCGATGCATGGTGGAGTTTGTGGAGGGAATTATATGGCCAAAACAACTGCACATAAGATAATGAGGGATGGATTTTGGTGGCCTACTATTTTTAAGGATGCACACCAACTAGTGAAGACATGTGATGCTTGTCAACATTTCTCTGGTTAGTTAAAATTTTCTGGTAACTTGCCTCTAAAACCAGTTGTAGTGCAATCTCCATTCTAGCAGTGGGGTATTGATTTTGTAGGAGAAATAGCATGTAAATCTAGTGGAGGCCACTCATGGATATTGGTGGCCATTGATTATTTTACCAAGTGGGTGGAAACAATTCCAACAAAGAAAGCAACTAGTAGAGTGGTAATTGACTTCCTGATGAGCAACATATTGACTAGGTTTGGATGTCCAAAAAGGATTGTGTTAGATAATGCAATATGTTTCAAATATGAGGAATACACATAATTTTGTGATAAGCATGGCATCCAAATTTCTTACTCATCACCATATCACCCATAGGGAAATTGACAAGTAGAATCAAGCAATAAAAGCTTGATGAAGATCATTAAGAGAATCCTAGATCAGAATAAAAAGGCATGGGATTCTAAGTTGAGATTAGTAGTTTGGGCGGACAGGGTAACTATGAAGAAGGAAATAGGTTGTGCCCCATTTGACTTGGTTTATGGGATAAATGCATGGTTGCCCCAGAATAATCTAAAGGAAATGTATAAGTTTGTCCAGATATATGATAATGAAATTGATGATGAGATGCAATTGAGAGTGGAAGCTCTCATAGAATTAGATGAAACCAGGAGGGAGGCTCAAATGAAAAATGAAAAATTGTAGTTGCACAAAAGGGAAACTGCAAGGAGTTTCCAAGATGGAGATTTGGTCTTAATGTGGAATGCCAAATTAGAAGATAAAGGGAAACATGGAAAATTTGATGCAATCTGGTTGGGTCCATTTTTGATAAATAGTAAGTGGGGTGAAGACTCATATTTCCTCCAAGATATGAAAGGGGATACTCTTGAACTGCCAGTTCATGGAAATTTCTTGAAGTTGTACTTCACTTGAAGTATGTTTTTTCCATTAACAGTAGTTTAGGTTTGTATATATTTTGTTGGGTTGTTTTGTCTAGACAATCCCTTTTTGGTTGTCTCTGCAATTGGTCTACTCAACTCGAGATTCTGAATTCTCGCTTCATTCTAGTGGAATGAATGTCCCCAACTAGAGCCACTGATGGAACCTCAAATTTTTGCTCTTTGTGTTCCATTTTTATCCCGCCTTATGTCTTTGGTCATCTATGGTGTTTGGGAAAATCCTAAGGTTGGGGTTTTACCTTTGTAAAACCCTAGTGTTTATCTTAAGTCTTTGGTAGGATCTATTTGGCCATTACTTTTTGGGAAGGTTTTAAAACAACTTAAGCCCCATCTCTTCGTCTAGGCTGGGCCCCTTTCATTTTATCGTTTTATTTGCTTTGCCTGATTTTTTTTCCTAAGTATTGGATGGTCTCATGCTCCCTCGTTTAAAAGGAACAACTTATGCCATTGTTTATTGTCGGGCTAGTGATGTCCCCTCATTCTTTCAATAAATGTTTTATATTTTGTAGAGGGATAAGTTTGTGTGATCATAGATCAATTATCATTTGATCTCAGTCATTCCCCACCTTTCTGTGATGACCCCACCACATTATTTTGGTTGATCGTGATATCACAGGAACATGCCACATGTCTCATCTGGTGGAGCTGAAGAGATGATAGAAATACTTTGGTACATTTATCTAGTTTTAATACATTATGTAGCGGGTTTCTAAAGAATTTGTGAGACGCACATGTTTCAAATCAACAAAGATTTTATGATCTTAGTAGGAAAGGTGCTCAATGGTTAATGATAAAGATAGTGACTATTTTGAAAGAACAAGATTACCGATGGATGAGATCCATGGTTGCCCACCATCGTGTGATAAAAAGTTGTGAGGTTTTTATCGATCATGATATTGCAAGCGAGCGCCACATGGATTTCCTTGGAAACACATAGTATGGTCGGCCCTTATTGCCATGATGGAGATTGTGTCAGTTTGTTTTGAAGGCAGTCGTTCGATGATCTGACCAAAGTGAGGGATCAATAGCTAGTATTTGAATCTACATTGAATGCGATTGGATTTGTTCGTGTAGTGCATGAGTAAGCTTTAATGGTGAACGAGACATCTACTGGCATGATTTGATCGAAATAAAGTGACTATTCTATTGATTTTATTGTGTCACAAAGAATTCAAACATCTTTGCAGAGCAGTCTCAAAGCCAAGGACAAAGTTACGAGTTGTTAAAAGAAAGATTTGTGTTTCTGCAAACACAAAGCCGTGAGTTGATTTTTGTATCTCCTGGTTAATTTGAATTAGAATTTGGGGAAAATTTGTTGTGTGTTTGTTGTAGGGCTTGTTGATAAATGTTTTAGGGCTATAGGTTAATTTGAATTGTGGGAAATTGCAAGGTTATATTCTGTAATTTCATATTTCTATTTAGCCCTAGTTTGTTTGAAGTTTGAAATAGCAAGGAAGCCCTATTTTATCTTAGATGGCACCGTCAAAGCAGCATTCTGGCCAGATTGATTATTTAAATAGGAACCTATATGATGATTTCTTAGATTAATCACCCTTGTCAACAAATGATAGGAAGAAGGGGTTGGTATTGATGCGAGGAAAAACCCTAGGGGAGGGATTAGTATATAATTGTTCCAACATAGCCGATGCTAGGGTTCCTCTTACAGGTTTAGAGATGTTCAAATTGTGGTTTGGACACAGGAATTTTCCCACCCCTTCTCGAATGGTTGGATGTATGATATGGGGAAGCTAGTGGTATCGAATGTGTTCCCTAATATATATTTTCTTAGGCCAGTGGCTGCATGATATGACCCTATCACACAGGTGATTAGAGATAATGATGGAAAGGTTTTGTTAAGCATTAACATAGAGGAATTCCAAAAAGTCTTTGATTTGAGTGAGCCTAGTATGTTCTTGGTTCCTATTGATCTTGAGGAGATGAAATAGGAGTATGGAAGGTTGAAATCACTTTTCAGAGCTAAGTTGCTCCCACCTCATTTGACTAGGCTAGGAGGTTCAAAATTCTATATTAGCCCTAATGAACAAGAACCTTTCAAACTGAACTGCTTTGCAAATCATTTCTTGGCCACCTATTAATCATTGTGCTAGATTTTGGGTTTTAATTCCAACACAGTGATGCCTATTGCTTACATGTTCATGGGGGTGAAAATACAACACCCTAATTTCTCAGTGATTTATGATTTTGCTTCTTTGTTGGCCGAAAAGATACATGAAGGGTTGTTGAAGTTGCAGAAAAAATGATACAAGCACTCCATTCTTCTAGTATTCCATGTTAATGTATATGTTCTTGTAGAAGAATGCTGAATTTTTCTTTGAGAAGATGGAGTTAAGGCAGTTGGTTAATGGAGAAAGATTGCCAGTGCAGCTGTGGACTGCAGATTTATCATGTAATAGGGAGAACACCCGTTATGTGCATTTTGACAATTGTTTTGATTCTAGATTGAGAGCCAGGCTGATGGTAAATGTACCTAGGATTCTTGAGGAGTTGCATGATTTCCTCAAACCAAAGGGGAGGAAACCAGAGTTGAAGGTTTTCCAGAACTGGGGTGATATTATTCCATACCCAGTCAACACTTTCTTGAGGGTGTATGGTTTTCAAGGGACCCCTCATATATTTCCATACAATGTGCCACCAAGAGTGGGATTTGCAAAAGTTATGTTGTAGATTGGTTGTATCCATGAGGACAACCTTATTAGGAAAGGTAAAGGAACATTTTTCCCAAACTATACTGTGGTGTTATATTTTGTCTTTTCGAAAGGAGGCTTGGTAAACTTTGGGAAATTTTTTTAAGATTACCATTTGAGGTGTAGTCCCAAGCGACAACATGATCCTAAGGAGTTCTTCACTCTTTTCAGAGAAAGGATAAAAGGTGGTAAATTTATGCATGAGTTCAATTTCCCTAAGGACTTGATTAGAAATGAATTTGGCCTAAATAGGCAGGAGTTGAACAAGGAGAAATGGATAGCTTATGACAAGCTATTAGCCATTGTGCAAAAAATGGATCCAAAGTATGATCAATTGATGGAATTCAGTTTGTATCATAAGACAATTGACTTTTTGATGGACAACTTCAAAGAAATCATGGGAACCTTGATGACCAAGAAGATAAACCTGGAGTTGAATATGGGCATACAGGAGCAATATGTCGAGCCAATTGAAATGAGGCCAACCTACCAACCTACAGAGAAAAGGTCTATTTACAGGAGGACAAGAAATGATAGCAGTGATGAGGAAGAAGAGGATAGAAAAGGAAAACAAATAATGAAATTTCCTGCACAACTAGGTTCAAAACATAAAATGCCTAGGGAAATTAAGATTATTGATTTGGAATCATCACCTGAGAATAGTCCCTCACCACCACCATCAGAGCCAATCCCTAAGAGACAAAATATTGAACAATCACAAGAGCATTTGGTGGGTGAAATTGTTGTCACTGACCAGGACATGCAGATGGGTATGCCTTCCCCTCCCAAGTTGGCTAAATTGGTTCTATCCGATTTGGATATGAAAGAAAAATGTGTGCAAGATGCAAGAATGGAAGCATGTAAGGAGTTTCTAGATGATAATGCATTTGTAAAACCTCCAGTCTTCTTCCAACTAGTATGGAGATGAAATTGGAAGAATATCAGGATAAATGCAAGAAGAGCAGAGAATTGAGACCTAACAGGTTAGACCAGGAGAATGATGATGAAGTGAAATTTAAATTAATGGATGAATTCAAGAGCATCACTCCTGAGGAGGGGAGAAAACTGGTAAGTCAAGCTGGTGTCTTGATTTTTCTTGAGTGGGACATTGCAGATGTTGTAGCTTTTAACGCTATTATGAAATCCAAGCATCCCTTGCAAGATTATGAAGAAGAGATCAAGGCAACATTGCAAGATTCTTCCTTCAATGAAGAATTTGAGGCCTTGACAATTTGGGCTTTGGCCCCTCAAGGGAGAAAGCCAAATATCACTGATATTAATCCAAATTTAAGAGGAGGGTTGATAATAAAGAGATATTCACAAACCTCAACCACATAGGCCACTAATTTGACTATAAATGTGGCTAAACTGGCCCAAAAGACTGCCAAAAGAGATGAGGTTGAAAAGAAAAGTCTAATGGAGAAGTACAATTTCATAATTGGGGAATATAGTAAGATGCAACAAAAGAATGTTGAACTACAAACTAAGGTGGACAGGTTAAAATACAAGAATATTGGGGAGACATCAAGTGCTCTAGCGATCAAAACATTTCCTTCCACATCAGGGTCAATGCCTCATGCTTCTCCCATTATTTCTACACCAGGGTCTCCCAACCAAAATCCTTCCCTCAGCCCTACTTTAGAGCTAGTTGATTTAGAAATAGATTTCTCTATTGATCCTACAAAGAAGCAGCTAATGCACAAAATTGCAGAGTTACATGCATCCTCTAAGGTAAGTGAGGAGGGAGTACATTTAAAGCAAAGGGAGGTTGTTAATGCTGTATTGAGGCATTTAAATGAGATAGTTGATAAAAAATTATCATCTGTATATTCTTTATTATTAGATGAAATAAAGAATATTGATAGGGATCAGGAGGTAGTATTACGATTAATTGAAAATTGGATCCCTAGGGGCCAATGATTTAGACATAATGTATAAATTCTAAATGTTTGATATAAATAATAGGCCCCAATAATTAAGGCCTACTCAGGTGTTAGTTAAGTCATTGCAAGGTTTTCAAAACTTACCAGATGAATTGAGTAGGAAGATCAGGGAGTTGGTGAAGAAATTTGATGATTGGAGTCACACATTGTTACTTGACATAATTGATGAGCAGGAAAATAGCAGGTCACTCCAATAGTAGCAGGATTGGGAAAATGAGGTCATCAATGATCAAATTAGATTAATTTGTGATGACTCAGATTATGATTTATTGGTGAGCCATATGGACAACATCATTAGCACCAACTCATTCTTGAAGTCTTTTGAAAGAGAAGCGAATTAGGTGGTAGTTAAGTGTACTCCTTATAGTGTTAAGGTGAATGAGGTAATCAATTTTGATTTTCCAATTGATGAAGAGTACCATAAATGGGTAAATGTATATTTAACTGAGGAAGAGTGAAATGGAGTAGGTTGCTAACAGTTGAAAAATCAATTGTTGCAGGTACAACAGATTCTAGAGTTTTGTTTTTTTGGTGAAAGTCTTAGTGCAAAATTCTTGAGGTTTTGTTGCTGCATCAACTATTCTCAGCAGGCACAATGAACAAGAAGATTCTCCAGGGAGATTGTTGTTGTAGCGATTTTTTGGAATATTACAAGGTAGTCCAATTGGCTGGTGACACGTGTTATTTTTGGCTCGATGCTTGTTTGCTCCTTCTTTTCTATAAGAAGGATTTCAGGGCCAAAAGTATGGGTTAGCAAGTGAGATATTTTTTGGTTGAGTCTAGGTGAAGTTGCAGAGAAAATTGTAAAGTTTGATGGTTTTAGGGAAAATACAATTTAGGTTTTGAGTTATTCTATGATTGGTTTTGAATTCATGGGGATTTGATGTTTTATGATAGTACTGGAATTTGAATTAAAATGATTAATTTTAACTCATGTCTCTCCATTGTAAATGCATATTTGAATTTTGAATAAGATGACCAAGGGTTGTTTCGTTCATCTCACTATCGTGGTGTGTATGATTCTTGTTTTGTAGTTATCTCATGCTCCAAATTTTTGATATTATTGATAAACAACAAATTCTATTCGGTAGTATCCTATTATGTTGAGCTATTGAATGAGATTATCTTTTGTTGATAGTGTTGTTTATGATAATGGTGGAGAGGTTGTAAACGCATTAAGGGATCACCCTCCCGGGTCTTGTAGAGCCCAAAGTGTAGGAGGTCTTTAAAATCCTCGTCAGTTGGTCCAGGTCCTTTGAGCTGCCCTTGATTGGAATTGGCAATTCCATAGGTAGATTAGAAGACTAACTTGGTTATAGTAAAAACAACCAACAGGGCCCATAGTGGAGCAGGGTCCAATAGTGGGGATATAATTAGTCATTAGTAGGCCCCATAGTGGAGCAACTTAATATCCAATTGCAAAACACTTTTTATCCATGAAGTACATAAACTGACAAATCATGTGATGCCACATCAACGCACCAATAAAACACGACTTAGTGCACCATTATTGGTCTCACTTTTTTTGGGCCTTTTTGGATACCTCAACAAAAAGCATGCTGACGTGACATCATATTTGATGATATGGCCCTAAAACGAAATATAGAAGCATGTGAGTTGCAAAATAAACGATTGTATAAAATTGGGAGTGATTTGAAATTTCTAGAGTAGTTAAGAGAGCATTGTTAACATTTCTTGTGGCTATTTTATCTCATTTTCTTGCGTTTTGGGCAGGGTTAATTAGTGCATAGTATTCTTCCTCGAATCCTGCTAATTTCCAGGTAAGTATTGCCATCCATTTTGTGGTTTTGAGCATTCTTGTTGAGTGTTTAACTCTTTTAGGGGTACTTCTTGATCGTAAACTTGAGTTTTATGGGGTATTTTCTCCTATAGTGTTTCCCCTGTAGACTCTCTTGTCAGTGTTTTTATAGATATACCTTAGATAGCTTTATCTGCACATTATTCAAAACCCGCAAGGCTCTATTTTCCCAAATCCCTTCATAGGAATCATCAGTCCCAAAGCTCGTTGCATGGATTCTCTTGCAAGAATCCCATTTCCTGTGGTCCACTTTCAAAGTCTCGCAAGTTTGATCCCTGCAACACATTGAACCCCACAATACTCAAAGTATCACAACAATTTGAAACCCACATGACCTAATATTGACACTTCCTAATTTTTGCAAAGCATTGCTTGCGGAAATAAAATTATGGGTTTCCCATGGCTTAACTCGCACAGGTTTAAACTGATAAATCTAAGGCATTTTTTGTTTGGCTACGTGTGAAGCCAAGTTTGGAGTCTGGGTTTATTATGCTACCTATGTTTGGCATATGTAACTACTGCCTATATTTGGAAAACTGCAGTCTCCTCCTATTCATGTCAATGCATGTATTGCAATTGGGAATCTTCCTGGAAGAAGATGTAATTAGCTTTATGCTATATACTAGCAAAAGAGTGTTACGTAGTGTCCCTCCAGTTGCGACACTCTATTTTAGTTTGATACAGTTTGTTAAATAGATGTTTTAGATGATTATGATACTATGTTGTTCATTTTCTGATAAGACTCTGATATTATGTTGTTTTTATACTTCGTGGATGATAACTTTGACATCCTGATCATCTAGTTGTGTTTGTGTGATGATATTGAGATAGATACATACGTGATATGGATTATATTGCTTATGAGTTTTTATGTGGTTATCATGTTGAAATGGTTGTTTATGATATATGTTGCTTGTCAGTTTTCGGTGAAGAAGACAGTATAGCATTACTCATTCATGAGTACCCTGCTACACTGTGATTCTTCTTCATGGTGTGTTTTTTGATATAGGTTTATATGTTTTTTCTAACAGTCATGTTTCATGCAGATGTATAGGTACCAGGTATTGGCTCCACCTGCTTGTTAGGTTTGAGCGTACCCTAATCTAATGAAATTGTGTTGATCCAAAGGTAGTGGCAGATCCTTATTGAACCATCGTTCTTCATTGAACGAGTACCTATTTGTTACCCCTCCTTGTTGTCTAGTCCGTTTCTATTGTGTCATACTTGTCTATATGGTTTTGTTTGGGAATTTATTATTGTAGTTAAATGATTACTTGTTTAAATGTTAGTTTAATAAATGTTTATATTTATCATTTAATTTATTAATTTAAATTAAATAAGTTATTTACTTTAAAAGTGAAAGTTGATTTTGCAAAAGTATTTAATTAGTTATAAATTGTTGATTTACTTGTGCAAACAAGATTTAAGTGGAAAAAAATATTTTAAGAGAAGATGTTTTCAACATGTTATGAATTTGGGATTTGGAGTTGAAAATGTGATATGATGTTAAAAGGTTAAGTTATAACTAATTGATCAATTATGAATGCATAATAGACTATTAGTTAAGTTTTATGATTGAGAGTTAATTAAAATGCATTAAAATCTTTTGGGGGTTGCAATTTTTATTATTCACGGCAATATTCTGGAAGAATTTTCACGACAACAATTTTTAGAAGATTTTGCATGACAGTTATTTTGGAAAAACTTTTATCTTAGAATTGGTTTGCAAGCATAATATTGAAGCTGGATTGTTTTGGATTTCTTCGTCAAGATCTAGTGAATTTAAGTAGAATTGGAAGAAACTACAAAATTTGTTTTCGACCAGCCATCAAGCTTTTAAATCAAGTTCCTTTCTTGTTCTGCAATAACTTAATTCGTACTTCTTGAAAGCTTTGCTTGAAAATTTACATGCTTTGGAAAACATTTATTTTGTTGTGAGAAAGAATTATCTTGTCAAACCTGTAAACATATCAATAAAACAATTTAGAAAGAGTTTTCAAAATTCAGAAGGAAAGTAAAACAAAACAATGATAAAATAAATACAGTGAAGAAAAATTTCATTCTACGATCTATTATAAGGATAAAAGTTTATATGAAAGGAAAAATTCTTCAAATCTATTTCATTTTGTTTATGCTATCAGTGTTTTGGGCTTTCTGTGCGGTGTAGTGACCCTCTAGTTTCGACATATTGTTTAGTTTGATTCTGCTTGATAGACGTTTTAGATTGCTTTGATATTATGTTGTTTCATTTTTGAGGTGGTTCTGGATACCATGTAGTTTTGATTTTGTGGATGATACATTGACATCCTGGTTATTTGGCTATGTTAGTTTGATGATACTGAGATAGATTCATTCATGATATAGCTTATTTGTTTATGACTATTGCTTATGTTTATCATGTTTTTATGATTGTTTATGATTTATCTTGCTTGTTTGTGTCGGTGAATAAGACAGTGTAGCATTACTCATTCGTGAGTACCCTGCTATGCTGCAATTTTTATTCACGGTGTGTTTTCTAACATGAGTTTATATATATACATGTTTTAACCTTGATGTTTTCCTGCAGACACAGGTATCGGGTAACAGCTCCACCTGCTTGTTAGGTCTGAGTGTACCCTAATTCATTATAAATATGTTGTCGGAGGTATTGACAGGTCCTTTTAAACTATCGTTCGTTTTTGAACAAGTATCTCTGTGTTACCCCGTGTAGCCCAGTTTGTCTTGTCGTGTTCAAATATATATTGTTTTGTGTTTGTGAATCAATGTTTAAAGTTTTGCAAATGTCTGTTAATGTATTTATAAATGTTTGTGATTTAATTTATTAAATTAAATTAAATGAATTATCTAATTTAAATGTAAAGTTGAAGTTAGAAAATTAGAATATTAAAAAAAAAATAATAAATAAGTTTGAATAAATTAGAATGAATTTAGTTGTATAACATAAAAATAAATGAATTATTCAAAACAAATAATTAGTGATTAAATGAGATATAATCAAATGCATGCATGAGAGTTTTAGGTGGAAAGGGATATTTTTAATTGGTTACCAATTATAACTATTGCATGTTGAATCATACGAAAGAAATTTCAGTTATACTTTGGCTTTAGCACGATTTTGTGCTTTTAATAAGGAACTTTCTTGGTTCTCAACCACTTTTGAAGGGACGTTACACTCTTGTTGGTGGCGAGTAATGAAGAAGGGCAATTATCTTCAGAGAGGCATGGATTTAATTGCTCCCGGAAGAAAAGAAACAGTTTTTTTTTCTTGTGGGGATTTGGTTTTTGAACGGGAATGTCTAGGGGGGTTTTGACTGGAGGTTTTCTCTATATTCTCTGGAATTCTGGAATTTGAGGAAAACTCATAAGTAGCATTGGAAGTTTTGGGAGAAGCTGGAAGCAGACTCTTGACAATTCTTATCCAGTATCTGTTAGCAGCTCAATCGTGCAAAACTTTCAGGTTCCAATATCTTCTCCCTGTTATTCTCTGTCCTTTTGTAAGCTAATGATTCCTTGATTATTTAGGTTAATATTTTTTGCTTCACCGTCGCCCTGTTTTAATCAGTCAGTTTAGATATACATTTCCATCTCTTCATTTGATGGTTTTCTGACTTAAGGGTTTTAAAAACTGCTTTCCCACTAGCAGTGCCAAATCACACAACATATTGTATTTATTCATTTCATACATGCTATATATATATACATTAGGAGTATATGATGGATGGTCTTTTGTTGGGCATTATGAATGAAAACTGAAGTCTTTTCTGAGCCACCTGTGTAACTCTATCTGCTTTTCAGACTCTTCTTGCTTGTTACCCTTCTGATGGCGGTTGCATGAAATGGTGCCATATATTGCGTCGCCCTTGTCCAACCTTAAATGAAATCTTCCCAAGCCTCGTAGCTTAACATCTGAAAGTTAAATTATCAAACACTGTTAGTGTGCTGAAAGCGTTCTATGTGACATTCACTTTCAATTATTTCATTTGGGGATGTAGTGTTGAGCGGATCTCCATGGTTGGGTTGCAGCTTTGATAAATATCATGTTCTTTAGCTTACTAGGTTGTGGCTTTTTCCAACTTATATTTATGGATTTGTGTTCTTCGCACCATTATGTTTTAGCTTTAAGACAGTTGCTTACAGAAGCTAGGAAAACTCTTAGCATTCAATGCATGACTATGGGCTTAATGCCGCTATCTATGGACATTGAGATTATGGGAATCCAGTTCTCCAAGTTTTACCCAGACGCGCCCTTGATATTTATTTCTGGATAAGACTTTAAAGTGCAGCAAGATTAGTGTGTATTTTCCTTCTTATTCTGTCGCAACTGCAGTCTTTGAAACTCAAATATTGTCATGGTTTTATTAACCTTCTTGATTTTATTGGTGACCTGTCATCACCGCATCACTGGAACATAGAAGGGAGTGGATATTTATTTAGCTCCCTGATTCCATTCTCAACCTGTCATGACAGTAGCTCTTGAACATGGTGGAGTGTATGATTTAAATAACCTTCCTAATTCCTTTGCAATCTATTTCTGTGGCAGTCCTTGAACGTGGAATGGCATATGGTTTTAAATAACCTCCCTGATTTTATTGGAACCACTCACAATTGCAGCACTTGAACACAAAATGTTGTAGAGGTTTAAATAATCTCTCTGATTTTGTTGTCTACCAGTCTTAGCTGCAACACTTGAACGTGATAGGAAGTTATAGATTTTATTATACCTTTATGATACCTTTGACAATCTAGCACAGTCGTTGCACTCGAATATAATAGGAAGTCTAAAGTATTTAACCTTCTTTGTAAATCAATTCAAAAAGCTTGTCTTCTTTGTGCTTGTGAAAGAAATTTGGCGTGTTGAATGATGATAAAATTACACTGTCTATTCTCACCTCTTATAGAATCTTTTGATTATATTATTGCCTATACACATAATTTATACTGGAAATTTCAATGGTTAACACTTGTAAGTTCTTAGTGTATAGATCTAGTACATGTTCTGTCCTCCAAGTTTGAGCTCAGCCTCCTACTTTTTATGATCTCTATATAACTTTTGATCAAAGATCTAATGATCATTATTTTCTAAGCTCTTAGTTTCCATCTGGTATAATGTTTCCTTCTCCACCAGCGCCAGTTATTTGTATGTTATTTTACCTGTTAGAAATTCCAGCGTTGTCTTTTGGTCATTAGATAAGGAAACTCCAAATAGGTGCTGTATTTCTTTTATTCCATCACCTGCACCAGCTTGCTGTGTTCTTAATAGCATAACTATCAACCTGTGTATTCATCACATTCCTTTTTGTGTCTACCAATTTATACTGATACTCCAAATTTTGGAATAGTATGGTAAACTTTCAATTTGTAAAAGGGTAATAGTTATTTTGAAAAGAGGCGTACCTAGAAGAATCACTTGTGCTATCCTATTTCAACTTTATTTGTCATGATCAACACCGCTTCATATCCTCTCTATCCATAATCAAAAACTTCAGGTTAATCTACCGCTATGAGCATCCTTGATTTATGCATGTATTACCTGAAATTGTAATGCATGGCCTTTTATAAATATAGATATATCAGTCATGATCTTATCTAATACTTTCACTCTTAATTGTAAAGCGAATTTTAATACTGCATGAAAAGAATATCAGTGTCAGTGAACACGCCTTTTACTACTAGTGAAAGTACAAACTAGGCATTAGACTTTGTCTTAGTTACGAATTATCATTGTATAAATCATTTGGTGGCAGATTCTTTAGTTAGAAAATCATGTTAATAAATCTATTTATTATTAGATATTAAATATGCATAAGTGTAAGATAAGTGTGAGTCTTTGCACGCGCGAAAAGAAGAAAAGACAGTAACTTTAGTTTTGAATTATATCGTTTCTTTAATTTTAAAGGTATTTGAATTATATAGTATAAAGAATTTATATTGTTCTTATAATATATTAATAGTAAATATAATACCTTGAAATTATTGGAAATACAATAACGTCTATAGTTTATATTAAGTAATTTCCTTATTCATTGAAATTGGTTAAATGTCATTGTTGGGTGTGTTTACACACAATGCTGAAATGTATATTTATATTTCATCAACTAGTGAAGTAAAATTTGTATTATAAACTCAATACACTTCAGTTTATGTTAATCTATATAGTTTGTCTATTAGGAATTTTAAATTTAAAGAAGATTGATTTATGGTACAAGTTGGTTGTGTATACATTTGTAACATTAGTGATGTATGTTTCATTTCCTTAAAGACTAGGAAAGTGAAAATCACACTGTCAAGTTTATTAATCTCTAAACTATGTTACTCAATTGTGATGTTTATTTATTTGGGGGTATAGCTTTGTATGTTTATTTGTTGAAGTTATGAAACTTTGAGAACTAAGGTGTAATTCTGGTTGGAAATGTAAACTTTTGTGGATTCGAACTTTACATTTGATAGCTATCCCTAGACGTTCATGTTGAGTCATGTTATAGAAAGAGTGGCTTGCGGTAGGGGCCGAAATCCGAAAGTGATTGTCTAGGTAACCTATCGTAGGTGTGATAATTCAGTGAAAACCTAACTAATGTATTAGGGGTTGGGTAGTTGTAAACACTAATTTAGATAAATGTTGCCTCGCCTACTTTCTTAACGCTCGTATAGGTTGAGGAAAGGCTGAGAAGGCCTGGAATGGCAAGTCATCATCTTGTCCTCTTGAAAGATGAAACGAATCCACACTAGTCTGCATAGGGGCCGGGAATCGGTAGAGGCTACCAGGGTAACTCTTGGAGAGGGCCGGTAGTCTAGGAAGATTCACCAGGGTAACCTATCCCGACGGTGTGATGACACTCTTAGTCTATTCCATGATGGTGTTCCTTGTGTTTAGATTTCTATTTTGATGTGATTTGTTACTTGAATTGTATTTGTTTGAATTTGTAATCATAATGTCGCTATGTGAATTTGTAAGCCACGTAAACGTAAAGTTCTGTCTTCTTTGTTTGTGGACCTGTCAATTATCTCCTAGCACAAAGGGAGTGGACCTTCGGGTTTCATGTGGTCGGGAGGAAACCGTGCTCTATCTTCCTTGGATATACTTGCAGATGGTCCTATGTTTGCAGATGGTTCCAGTTACCTCTTGGATTGTGACTGTGGATGCGAAGCATGTTCGAGAATATGGACATCAGTTGTGTTGTGATAACTTTCTACTTTGTAAACTCACCTCTTGTATAAGAGTGTACTCATTGTACCATCTTATTGTTGTATTGAGATATGTTGAAATCTCTCATTTTGTAATCTATTCAACTGGATATTTGATTATATTAAGTTATGTAAACTGAAACATTCGTGACATTAGTTTTGTACTTGAATTATGATAATGTGTTGAGTTTATTTAATATGTTTATGTAACATTGTCTTGGAAACTTTATAGCAATTGTGTAATTAATTAACTTTTAAAACAAAAAATCGGTTAACTTTACTCTTTACACTTTGTTATAACGGTAACTAAGGCGGGGCACTGGAAATAATGCCTTGTGCCTTCTTTTGTTTTCTTTGTTCAATTTATATTTGTAACATACATTTCTTGGCCCATATTGTATTAATATTCGTTTCCAACTTTCCTGATAGCTGCAAGTTTGTAGATCGATTTTGTTCAGCTTAAGATTATGCTTTGAAAAATTATAAATTTGAAACTTATTTGAAGGGTGGTGGAAATGCCAAAATTTAGGTCATACATTAGAAAATTTATGCTAAACTGTATTGAGTATTTATATTGAATATATATCTATTATATTTGAAATATAATCATGCGTAGCATTTGTTAAAGTTTTACATATCTTTGATTCGGTCGTTTGATACTATCGTTTATAATTGTTAGTACTATTTCCAAATCAGGCGCCAGTCGATGAGCAGAGGAAGTTATTTGTTTGTTTGATATATAGATTAAATCCCATTTAGAACGAATTGAAGAGAACCATACCCACGCCTATCACCTATAGGTCATTATTTTTCAGATTTACTGTAACCTGTCCAATAAATTTGCGCGCAACCTTTTTTTTTAGTAATATCTGCTATATTATCTTGATCAATAACCTTGTTTTATCCAATCCTCTATAGCTTGCATCGGTGATTTAATATGTAAAGTTTATCTTAAATTCTTTGGTCGCAATTATTAATGGGTTAGTCGACTTAGCAATGGATTATTGATTTTGCATGTAAACTGGTAGTTTATCCAGAATTGGAATATATGTCTGTGGAAGAATTAGAATATACCTCCTAGATTCTAGTTCACCAGAATTTTCATTGGTTGCAGTTTTAGTGATAAATATTATTGTTGTATTTTCTTTACTTCAATGCCGTATAATCTATGTCTGATTTTACTTGCTTTTTTATTCTGGAAACCGAATCTCTTCAATTATAAACGTTTATGGTTTCTTTAGTTTGGAAATTAGACTATGGAATATAGGGAAGATTAGCAGAGATTTCTTAATAAGAGATAACATTATACTTTAACATGTTGCGTAATCTCCATAATGAAGGCACAACAATCTTAGGCTCCTTTTTATTCTCAAAGAATTTAGTTGATAACTCAAGTTGAAATAATTGCATGGCATGGTTTATTTTGTCCAAGCTCATGCGAAACATGCAGTTTTTTTTGTTTATTTTAATCATTAAAAATTAGTGTTAACTATTGTTATTTTCATGTCCAGTGCACAAATTTATTTGTTCTAAACTTATTTAGTAGTTTGGGTTGTATGAGATTTTTATGGCAGATTTACCTATGTAATATAAACTTATAATATTTATATTTAGGAAGGCTTAGATTATTTTGTTTTGAGGATAGAATTAAGACAATTATGAATATATATATATATATATATTTGTTAATGATATTTTATATAAAAGGTATATTCTTAAAGTTTTTAAAAGAATATGATTTAGTAATTGTAATTGTGAATTAATAAGCTTCCAGAGGTTAGGAAGTGAATATGTGTTGTAAACTTTAGATGCATGAACTTTGTTGATCTTACACTTTATACTGTTTGGGATTTTTTCGTACATGAATTTACATGTTATCCTAAAGGTACATTTGTAATGTTTATTGAGTTATATCATGGTTAAGATATGTTCTTTCATGATTTCGTTTAACATGTACCATTGATGTCCTTGCATTTTGGATGTTGTGTCATGCCTTTAGGAAGAGTGGCTTGCGATAGGGGCCAAAACCCTAAATGGTTGTTTGGGTAACCCATCATAGGGTTTGTAATCCAGTGGAAACCTAACTAATCTACTAGAGGTTGGGTGAATTAAAACTTATACCAAAAAAAAGAATTCCTCGTCTTTCATCTTAACACTCGTTTAGGTTAAGGTAAAGTTGAGAAAGTCTGGAATGGCTAGTCACCTATCTTGTCTTCTTGAAAGATGGAATGACTCCACACTAGTTTGCTTGGGGGCTAGGAATTGGTAGAGACTTCTAGGGTAACTCTTGGAGAGGGCCGATAGTCTAGGAAGATTCACCAGCGTAACCTATCC
This sequence comes from Sequoia sempervirens, assembly GCA_007258455.2. NCBI lineage: Eukaryota > Viridiplantae > Streptophyta > Pinopsida > Cupressales > Cupressaceae > Sequoia > Sequoia sempervirens. Next base: position 134,153 of record VDFB02164847.1, on the reverse strand, counting down.
CGACTGTGTGATGACACTCTTTGCCTATTACATGATTGTGTTTCTTGTGGTGAGTTATCTCTACTTTTATTTTGCCTCTGGGAATTTGTTCGTTATGTTTTGATATCGTTATGTCGTTATGTGAATGTAAGCCACGCAAATGTATTGTTCTGTCTTCTTGTTTGTGGGCCTATCATTATCTCCAAGCACAGAGGGAGTGGACCTTCCAGATTCACGTGGTTGGGAGGAAATCATGCTATACCTTCATTGGATACTTTTACAGATGATGTTATACTTGTAGCACGTTCTAGTTACTTCATTGTTCATGACAGTGGATGCATAATTTATTCATGGACATGGATGTTAGTTGTGATGCGACCATTATCCTCTTTTGTATATTTACCTCATGTATATGAGTGTACTCATTGTATCATCATTATGATGTATTGAGATTTATTAAAATCTCACATGATGTAATCTGTATATAATTGTAACCTGATTGTATAAAATTTTGAAAACTAGATCATTCATGAATTAATTTGTACTATGATTTATGTTATGAAGTGATGTTCTTATTTATTATGTTTAAGTAACGTCGTCATGGAATCCTTAAGACAGTTATGTAATCAAATGACTTTAAAAATAAATAAATTATTTGGTTAATTTGTTCTTTACATTTAGTTTTAATGGAAACCATGGTGGGGCATTACATGTTGTATGTAATTGTATTGTGAGGAATACAGAGAGTATCCCTTGCTCAATGTGGATGTGGCCATTTTGGTGAACCACGTTAAAAATATGTTTCTTCTTGCTTTTGTTTTCTATATTCTTCATTTTCTCTTTTTGTTGCAATTTGTTTGTTCTCTACTATTTTAAAATTTAACAATTGGTATCAGAGCTTGGTGAGGCTAAGGAGAGAGGTTGAGGAGAGATGGAAGTGGAAGAAAAAGAAGGTGAAATTTGGGAATTGGATAATGGTTTCTCATTTTGCAACTCTCCATAATTTTGGTATATTTTAATGGGTATAACTAATTTTGTAGTTTTTGATGATGAGGTTGATTTTGTTATTGAAGAATTTCTTGACAATTTAGATTTAGTAGAGAGTAATGTTGTGCATGTGGAAACTTCTACAAAATTCTATTTTTTTTATTTAGCTGTGATAAATGATTTTCTAGAGGACAAGACCTTGCTGGATCCATGAGCCATGATTCTGACATGGGAGTGAGTGATGTTGTGCAAGTGAAAGCTAAGATGAAATGCCATGTTCATTGTTGGGATGGTTGGACAAATGAGAAGGATTCAGTTGAAGAAGAGGGTTTGAAGCAATCACTGGTTGAAGGAGGGATTGTGGAGTTTTCCTTCTGAAATGAGGGGGATACCTCCCTGGGAGAGGAGGATGTAGTCTAGTACAAGGAGAGTGAAGATGAACCCGAGGAAGAAGAACTCAAGGAAGAGGCCGAGAACTGGGAGGAACACTTGAACAAAGAAATTGTTTTTCTAAAGGAAGAGATTGTGATGCTAAGAGAAAAAATTATCCATATGGAGAAGGAAAATGAGAAATTTACAAAAGAGTGGGAGTTTTCTGGAAATAAAAGAAATGAAGAATTAAAGAAGGAATTGGTTGAGTTGGACATATTCCTTACCGAACTGGGCATTGATAAGGAAAAATGTGATGCCAAGGAAGCTGAGAGTGCAATGGTGGCTAATTTTGAGGACTTCGAGAAGAAAGCCCTACAAGCTAGCAATCGTGAGAAAGGTCTAGACAAAAGAGGTGGCAAGGGATCTTCTAGTGTTTCTAAGGCAGAGGAACATGATGATCTTGATGAAGAGAAAGCTTTACCACTGCAAAATGAGGTTGTGTTGCAGTTTAAAGGCAAGGAGCTAGAAGACTTCAGAAAGGCTGAGAATAAGGCCTTTGAGGTAATTGGATTTAAAAAAGAAAAAGAGAGATGATTTATTGATGAATATTGCAAGAGATACAAAACATTCATTGTTGAAGATGGGGTTTGGTAATGTCATTGATGTTGACATGGAGCCCATTGTACATGGTGGTGGTTATGATAGTGAAACTATGCTTGCATGGAAGGGGAGACCCTTCTAGAGTACTGGTGGTGTATAAAAACACTTTTGGATTGGGGCCATGGTGGAGGTCCATATTTGATTTTGGATATGGGGGAGGAGATTGAAAGCTTAAAATCCATGGAGATTACTAAATCTGATGTGCTTTGGAGGAGGCTCATTTGATGTGTTCTTTAACAAAATTTGGCAAAGCTTAAATCTTCATTGGGCTGATGTAAAAGCTTTCATTAAGGGATATCTTTGAGCATTCTTCTTTCTGGTATGACTTGTCTTCAAGTGGGAGCTTGTTGGTTGGCTACGTGTGAAGCCAAGTCTGGAGTCTGGGGTTATTATGCTGCCTATGTTTGGCATATGTAACTACTACCTATATTTGGAGAATTGCAGTCTCCTCCTGTGCATGTCAATGCATGTCTTGCAATTGGGAATCTTCCTAGAAGAAGATGTAATTAGCTTTATGCTATATACTAGCAAAAGAGTGTTGTATGTAATTGTATTGTGACGAATACATAGAGTATCCCCTGCTCAATGTGGATGTAGCCATTTTGGTGAATCACGTTAAAAATATGTTTCTTCTTGCTTTTATTTTCTGTATTCTTCATTTTCTCTTTGGAGGAGGCTCATCCAATGTGTTCTTGAATAGAATTTGGTGAAGCTAAAATATTCGTTGGGGCTGATGTAAAAGCCTACATTAGGGGATATATTTGAGCATTCTTCTTTCCAGTATGACTTGTCTTCAAGTGGGAGATTGTTAGCTGGCTACGTGTGAAGCCGAGTCTAGAGTTTGGGGTTATTATGCTGCCTATGTTTGGCATATGTAATTACTTCCTATATTTGGAAAATTGCAGTCTCCTCCCATGCATTTCAGTGCGTGTCTTGCAATTGGGAATCTTCCTAGAAGAAGATGTAATTAGCTTTATGCTATATACTGGAAAAAGAGTGATGTATGTAATTGTATTATGATGAATACAAAGAGTATCCCTTGCTCAATGTGGATGTAGCCATTCTGGTGAACCAAGTTAAAAATCTGTTTCTTCTTGCTTTTTTTTTTGGATTCTTCATTTTCTCTTTTTGCTGCAATTTGTTTGGTCTCTGCTGTTTTAAAATTTAACAATATTCCCAATCCTCACATGATTGACTTTCCACAAAATAATGATATCAAAACTTTACAAGTTGACACCACCTTGACCTTTTGTAGAGATCCGATTGCAAGTTTCTAAGGTTTGTTTTCCCATAGTAGATTGGTAATTATCTTGCTTTCCTCTAAAACCTACATTGCTTCTATGTCTGTAGTAGTTCAAAACCCACAATTGGTTAAAATGAGCTTTTTTCAAGGATTCCATCAATTGTGGATGATATTATGCATGTTCAAGATAATGTTGAACATAAATATTTATGCATTGCTTTTTTTTAAAGTTTAATGATAAATATTTATACATTTTGAGAAATTTATATGCATAATTGGTGAAAGTGATGGTGGTACCAGTCCTCAAAGTTAGATTTATTTTCATAATTTTAATTACGTTCTATCTTTTAAAGGTTTTATGGAAAAGATGAATAGAGTGAAAATGAAGTATAAATTTAAAGGAGTTGATCCCCTTCAAAAATATTACTTCTGATTGGTCAATGGTAGGTGATACTAAGTTGGGACATATAAACACAAATGATTTTCATGAGAGAATCTTTGAAGACAAAAGGACAGATTTGACAAGGAAGATCAAAAAAGCAAGATAACTCAAGTTGTTGGTTTCCCTACTTTTGTCCCATGTTCAAAGTTAATCATGGAGGTAAGGGAGCACTATTACAAGGACTCTAGGAAGATATTCTCTATAGATGATAGAGTGTTAATAGACTTGACCCCTACAGATCCATTGCTTGTACATTTTGGATTCCCTCCTTCTCAAGCATGGAGGTTATAGAAAAATCATATGTTGAGGGAGTGTACAAAGTAGATCCTCAAAGTTCCCCTTGGTCTTATCATTGAGTATTGGATTAAGAAGCCTAGGGAAAACCACAATAAATTTCCCATGATACTATATCAGAGTGCCTTCGTCAATGAAAGTTAATGATTTGGTTACTCTCTTGGGCAAGGTGATGGGATTATCCTTAGCATCCATCTTTGATATATAGATGTTCAATTTTATAGAAGAGATCCTCCGAGGCACCACTAAGTTTGAATAGGCCAAGATCATAAGCAATAATGTGCACAACCAATTCATTCAAGTGAAGTAGACTTCACATTTTTTATATGACTTCTTACATCGTCTACCTCTTTTCTACAAATTATAGATACTGAGGATTGACTTGCAAAGGCAATGTGGGTAGAGGCCCAAATGAATATAAGGTGTATGATTTCTACCATTAGCTGCAAGCTAAAAATGTGAAGCATCATTCTAAGAGGAAAATGATGCTTTTATCATGTATATTATGAGGAATTTACAAGGGGATCTCAACAGGAGGTTCTCCTCTTCATCCAAAAGATGCTGAAAAGATTTGGATACTAGTTCATCTAGTTCCCAAAGTCTACCTGCTTCAAGATGGATGGCTTCTTGGGTGCTCCGTATAGGCTCCCAAAATACTCGAATGATAAGATAATCATATTGGAAATGACTAGATACTTGTGTGCATCTCATCATTTGCTACACAAGACCCATAGGGTAAGGGTCCCTTACCCCTTGACTTTTGGAAGAGGTCTATATGAACATCCCTCAACTCCCTCAACTAAAAAATTAGACAAGGAGATATGAGACTTTGAGTTTGGCTTCCACAACCATAGAGATAATTTTCATTCATATGGTAAAATGAAAAAGGGTGATCCCACAATACTGGTCTATAATTTTTGGCCAAACTAGACATTGAACTGAATTTTTTAAACTAAATCTTCACTTTTGGGCACCTATAGTGGCTAAACTGTGAGGAATTTGAAGATGATGCAAACTAGTGATTTGTGACATTTTTTCTGTAGATTCTAAATATATTTTTTTCAAAATTTTTGGAATCAGATTGCACTTCTTTTTCCATCTCCTTCAAAAAATAGTTTTTAACAGTAAACACCATTTTTAAAGAGTGACATTACTGACTAACATAACTTTTTTTTCTATGAAGGACAAAATTCTATTTTTTTTGAATTTAGATTCGTAACTATGATATCTAGTGTATGGAATTGGTTTCATAGCATTTCATTGAATATTTTTTTCTTAATTAAGTTTCAAAGTCAAACCAGTTACAATTTAGACATGATTCATTGGCTAAAACATAATTTTTTTTTGTATGTATCGAAATTCAATTTTTTTTTGTTGGATCAAGGACATCAATATATAGTGCATTGATATTTTTTAATTTTTTTTGATAATATGCTATTTTTCCACATGTGCAGAACAAAGAGTCTGATTTTTAGTGAAAAACCTATGTTTAATCAAACTAAAAAAAAATACATAATCAAACCAAAGCATATTAAAATTATATTTGATGGATAGCTTGTTCTAAGGACTACCATCATCTAGTTGGGTCTATGAAGTCTCTTCCATTTTCATCCTCAACCCAAGCTTCGAAAGGAAAATTTTACAGAGATTTGGTAGAAGAGTGTGAAAAGAGTGAAAAAGGGGGTTCGAGCGAACCCTCTTGGCCCTTTCGAGCGAAGGGGAGTTTGCTTGAACCCCCCTTATTTTTGAATTTTCTCTTTGTTTTCTTAAAAAATGTGCCAAAATATGGTTCAAGTGAACCTAACATGAAAAAGGTGGTTCGCTTGAACTAGTGGCTTGAGTGAATCCTTTTTTGGGTTTGTACGAACCCCCTAGTTCATGCAAACCCTTTAAAACCAATTTTTTTGATTATGGGATCATTTTTGTGATTTTCCTTCCTCAACAAAATTGTAAACCGGTATTATGGGTTTACCCAAAATCAGGTGGGGAGGCAATACACTCACCAATTGCATATAGAATATTTTTGGGCCAACTATGCCAATGATCTTGAAATAAGGACGAGATCATACATGAGGTTGACAATAAAGTACGTTTGTACTCTAGGACTATTTGAGGTGCTCAAGCAATTGATTGATGACATGCCCACATTGGATGAAGAAGAATATAACAAAGTGGCAGATCAACCCACCCCTCTTCTAGATTGGACTGAAGAAGAATAAATTGACATTGATAAAATCATTCGGCCAGTTCTCAAAAGATTGAGGAGGTGGATAGATTCTCAAGTATTAGCTCTCTTAGATTAGGGAGTTGAATTAACATATGAAGATAAACCAGAGAAGGCTCTGTCAAGTGATAGTGAGAAATATGAAGATGATGATCCCTCAAGGACAATTTCCACCAATAAAGAGGCTACCACCCCTCCCAAGACTAGTGGAAAAGGAAGAAAAGGAGTGGAACAAATGCACCTTACAAAGAAGCAAAGGGTATACAAAAGGAAAGCTGGTGAGGCTAGTAAGTTGTCATCCAAGAGAACGAAGAAGACAAGCACCACAATAATGGAATTCCTTCTAGAGGAATCTTCTCCTCCTCCTCTAGTAACAAATCCTCCTTCTCCTCTCCCTCCTTCACCACTTCTAGATTTGGCTCCTCCATCCCCTCCATCCTCATCTACTCCCACTTCCTTTGCTCCCATGCCTCCTCCCATCCTTTCTCACCTCTATCCATATACATTTCAATTCACCTCACGTATTCCACTCCCTCCACTTCTACCATCTTGGTATAATCCTCTCCTTCCACATCCACTACTTCATCCCCTTCTTCCTGTTCCCTTTCCACTCCTTAATTCACCATCTCTACCTTACCACCTACCAATCCCTTCCACTTCTTCCCCTGCTTCTCATAGCCTTCCAAAGTCTTTTATGTCCCATCTCACCAACCTACCTAAGTAGCTTGCATATATCCTCCTCTCACCTACAAACAAGGCTATAATAAATAAAGTCACAACTGAGAAATTTTCTCCTCCTCCCTCCTCCTAGGATGTTCTAGAGCCACCCTCTATGGAGAGTGTGGATAAAATCTTGGAGAAAATAAAAACAAGAAAGGGGAGGTATTGAGGGGTTGCATACAATGAAGGAGACTCGGTTTCTCTTCATCTTGAGGAGAGTTCTTCTAAGGAAGTTGTGGGGGTAAAGAAAACATAGATTCAAGAGGAGAAAAGAGTAGAAGAAGAAAAGATGGAGTCGAAGTAGACAATAGACAAAAGAAGTAGCTATGAAAGATAAGTTTACAAAAGTTCCCCCCTCCCTAGAGCAAACAACAATTCCTACTTAGAGAAAATAAAGAATAAAACACTTGCACTGAGGGACCCTCAAGCTAGTCTTGAGTAAATTTTGGGCTACATCAGGAAAACCAAGGAGAGGAAGATGGCTAAAATAAGGTCCCATATTATTAAGGATGCATCATGATCAATAATCCTTCACGTAGCAACTCCTGTAGGGGATAAAGATGCCACCTCAGTTTTTCCATAAGAATATAAAATTTATTCTATCAATATTGTCCCCACAAATAAAGCACAAGAAATTGATGAATTCCATGGTCGATATCCAATATTTTGAAGCAGATAGAAAAAGATCAAGCAACGAAGGTGGAATTGAAAACACAAGTTATAGAACTAACCCGAAATTTGTTCAACAACTTGTGACACCCTTCTAGAGTGTTCCAAGAAAGGTTGTGGCTCCATTTTTTCTCTCTAAGGAGGATGTCAATAAGATGGAATAGATGAAGAAGTGGGCACAAACCACACATGAATGGATTAGAAAAAAATATAGTAGTGACAAAAGGGAAATAGGAATGGCTGTAGAAATGCACAACAATTTCTTGGTTTTGAAGGAGAAAATTGATAAAATGATTCAGAACCATGCAACCTTTTCTAAATATTATGAAATTACATATCCTAAATTGGAGGCCATAAAGAGGTTGCTGAAAGATATAATTGAGAAGGAAGAATTTTTTCCCAAGGAGGAGATCAGAGAACCAACTTTTTGGATGTACGCACTAGATTTTTGAAAGGAGGTAGTAACTCAGGTAATGCCTGGGATGAGTGCCATAATTGGGAAGGTTAATGAGGTGTTGGATGACTATTATTGGTTTCTCAAGGATATGGTCAAAATGTCAATCAACACTTCAAAAAATCTAAGTGATGTGGTGTTGAAGTAGCAATGGAAAAAGATTATTCAAAAGGAGCCCACTAATAGCTTGGATAAAGGATTTTTGGATGTTGTTGCATAGTTTTTGGTCTAGTCAAAGGAAGTGATAAGATAGAGAGCATCTTGTATTAAGTTGCAAAATAAATTAATGGATAAATATGAAGCTTTGAATTATAAAGTACATGTTGCTCAAGGCCTTCCAAAAGATAAAGTTACAACTACACACTGTTTTTGTTAAATTTGTTGTACAAAAGAAAAGGAAGCTGAAAATAGTTTAATAGATGATAAATTTTTGTAATTTCTAGCTAGCCATAATAACTGCCTCAAAGTGCATGCACCCATATTTTTTGGGATTTTATAAGATTTATTTAATGTAAAAGTTATATTAATATATTTTACATTCTCCTAGGTTCATGAATAGTGAAATTTTAAATTGGGGGGATAAGAGGGAATATTTTATAAGCATTTAATGCAAATTTAATATCAAATGTAAATATAATCTGGGCTATTGGTGTTGAGCTCATCTCCACCATTCATTTTTTAATTCATCTCTATATAAGGAAACCTTCTCTCATTTATAAAAGGTTGAACATGAGTTGTTGTAACAACATTTTGAGATTAACACAAGTAAAAACATTGAAGTTCTAGTTACTTTCTTGTTGTTTCTGAATGTATGCATGATTCCTTCTTCTAGTTTTAGTTCAGTTCAGTCATAATAATTGTAAAGTGTTGAGGTATTTTGATAAATTTGTTGCTCATATCATTTTTAATTTGTTGATTGTAGATTATTTTGCATGATTAGTCTAAGCTTATTACATCATTAGTTCAACTATGTGTATTCATTTATATTGTGCCAAAATATTGGATATATATTTGAATATTTAGTCTAAAAATCTTAAGTTTTCTTTTGAAGATTGTACTATTTCTACATTGGTGTGGGTTTAACCCTGATTAAACAAAAAATGGTTTTATGGGGGATTTATGCATCTACATCATTAGCCATTGTTATCATTGACCTCAGGTTTTTAGATTTAGGTTCTCTAAAACCCTTATCTTTTGTATTTTATTTTAAAATTTGGGTTAGTTTAGGAAGAAAAGAATCAAATTAAAGCTTCCACTTTAGATGTTCAAAGTCATTTTTAGGGTGCAAATCTAGAAATGCAACTATGGTTTTTCTAGTCTTTAGATTTTACAAACTATTGTCTTTAAAATTCTAGCTAAATATTGCAAGGCCCCTTGTGAAACTAGCAAAACATTAACCATTGATTTGTTTATACAAAGTCAAGACCTAACAAATGAAGCCTTGGGGTTATCTTTCTAAAGTTTTTTGAAGTAGAATTTCCTTTCAAGAGACAAGGTACTTTGTTACTTTTTGTGTGTTGTTAATGTGAAAAAACACTCATCAACACAACGAAAAATAAGAACCAACAAGGACCCCCAAGATACAAGCTAGACAACACTAAACCCAACCCTCTTTAATCTCTCCTTTCACTCTAGTAGAGATTGATAGAAATATTTGGAAAGACCTCTCTTTCACCTTTATAAAATAACCCTAAAAATACTACTATCACTAGTAGAATTTGGCAAATAAATGACTAGGTGACTAAAAATTTTAGTCACAACAACTAAAAATGGCTAAATTCTACTAATTTTTTGTAACTCAACTATGAATGAGTAAATAATTGACTAATTTGGTCATTGACTAAAAAATTATTTAGTCATAGAAATAAAAATGACAAAATAGTTAGTCACCAAATACAAATTAGACAATTAAAAAGAAAACATTTTAGCCAATTATTGGCATGATGTAGTGTGTTCCATGTATTGTTGCGATTCATTATTCATGTTTATTTGCATTCATTGTAGAATTCCTCGCTTCACACATTAGTTGTAGGTTAGCCTGGCATTGAGGCGTTTTGATTAGTTATATAGTAGCTACTTGCATGGGAGATAAATATTTGGAGGACTTGGAGACTTCTGAAAAGGTGGGAAAGGAATTCAGAGTTTGCTACAATGAATTTGAAGTCGTTAAGCCCTTGTAGTGAAGTGAAATTTGGGGATGCCCTCTGCAGAAAATTCAAAGGTAATTTGAAACCCTCATTACATTAAACAAAAATTTGAGAAGCTCATTACAATCTACTGCTCTTAATAATGTTCTTTTAGAATCTTTCCATTGTTCTACTTCATAATGTGTTCAAGCTAAATACCAAAAAAATTGGGTGTTTGTGCCAAAAAAGAATTTCCTCAAATTTTTTTGATACATTTTCACAGCAAGCACAAATTGTCCTTGTGAAGTAAACATGTGCTAGATTTACCCACACATCAGGCATCTGAACAAAGATGTTTCCTATTGTAGCTTCTTGTACCCATGTAAAAATTTCCTTTGCAATAGTAAATTAACCCCACTCAACTAGCACAATGGCTACCCCATTTCCACTATAAACATTTCCTAGTCTCTATGCCAACACTTTACAATATAGTTCTCTAGCCTTCTCAAGATGTGTTGTCTTGTTCTTTGGATCCCTCCTCTCATTGCAAAAAGTTGCAAAATTATTCCAATTTCCAAGTGAAATGTCAATATAAGAATTCTTCACATCTGATTCACTTTGTGTAGCTTTAATTGTTTCTTAAGAAATAGATAGTTTTTAGAAGTCCCCTTTGATAATACTTGTTGGATCTATCACTTGACTATATAAGAAGGAAATCTCATAGGCCGACAAGATCCAACTCTGATACCATTGTGATGTTCCCAATTCTAGAACTTTCTTTTTTTTTGGTATTTTCTAATTTTATTCCCTCCCTTTTAGCATTTTTTATTACAAAAATTGAGATATTTCATAGATATAGTATAGAGTAGATAAACAACAATATAGACCCAATTTGTAGATTAGATAAAGTCTAAAAATGAAAAATACTGATGCAATAAATCAAATACCTATATTGATAGGAAAAATGGTCTATGAAATAGTAAAACAAGGTTGTTATGAAGCATACAATATGGACTTATGTTCATCCCATCAGTCCTAAAACCTCAACAATAATAGATCATATATTCTTGATAGCTGGACCAAATATGAAGTCGCCACAATGATCCCTAGATGTGACAATGATTTTAAAGGGATGCGCACCATAATCCAAACTCAAATTATTGTTTTGAAAATAGTAAAAGAGCTGCACATACCATATGGATCCACCATATATCTGAGTGGCCCAACTTGCAACACTACCCTATAAATAATGATGCAATTTATAGATGTGGAAGCTAGTGACTAGCTGTATGAAACCTCTTTCACAACTGTACCTATGATGGAATGTATCAACAACAAACAATGATCATAAGGAAACCATTATCATGCTCTAATGGTTGTGACTTATATGGCAGATGGTAACAACTTGAACTTGATATATTTTTGGCCTAAAAGAATGCAATATTACTCTAGTAGTCACAACACCCCTTGAGCACAAGTGTAATATTAATATCAATTTGCAATTTGAATAGTTTAGCTCAATGGCGACTCCTATATGAAATCACTCCAAGGAATTGTGGGTTTTCATCCTCTAATTTCAGTCCTATAGATTTTTAGTCATCAAGTTAATTGAACCAAAGTCCAAAACTCCAACAAGGAGTAGAAATAAAAAAAAAAAAATGCTCGATCATTATTCCACCTCCTCTTTGTTGGCTTCTCTTAAATATGGTTTTCCTATAAAGACATAACTCTTCAATTTTCCTTCATGACCTTTGCTTGATATTTGAGAGGAATTATTTAAAATAGATTTCAATTATAAGAGACATCCTTTATTTATAATTTCAATTTACTTGAGGCCCTCTTTATTATAATTACATTTTATGATAACACTTAAGTGACCCCTTTTATGACATTAATATCTTCTTGAGTTATTATCATACTCCTATTTTCCAAGAGAAAAATCCCCAAGGCCCATGGGAAATGAATGATTAGCATTTAAGTTTCAACTTGGTTTCATTTTGAAAAGGGGGAATTACATTGTACAAGATTAGTTTAACAACAAAATAATTCAATCCACCTATTTGGGACTGTAAAATAAAAATAGATGAATTAATCTATTTTCAATTATATAGGTCCTTTTAATCTAGAATCTGATAGAAAGATAAATCATAATACATTAAAGGACACATAAAATTTTCTACAATAAAGACTAAAATAGATTGCCCATAAAAAACAAGAAAGAGGAAAAATGAAAAGATAACATACAGATGATTCATTTGAGGTTTTTGATAAGATCTCATTTAACTATGCCAAATGGATTTGGAAGGGATAAAAAATATTTGATTGACTAAAATTTTGAAGTAGCTTATCCATCATCATTGTATGCATCATCTTCTCTTGGAATCTATTTCTACAATGGTTAGGTTTGGTTAAAGCTCAAGAAGTCTAGACATCATTATCATATGAATCATCTTCTCTCAAACTTTGTTTCTACAATGGTTCATCATCTTTAGAATCAGAGTATGCATGTCTCCTTCATGATTTTGTTGAAATTGAAGAATTTGTCTTGCCATCATTAGAGTCTTCTAGACCTACAACTACAAGAAGATCTTGGGCATTTTCTGCATCATCTTGTGCCTTATCACTCATAATTGTCCTCATCTTCCATGGAACATCGTGTTCCTCCATATAATAATCATAAGCCTTGTGGTCCTTATCCTTCTTTTTCTTCTTTTCCTTTTTTCATTTCTTCTTAGACCGACCAGCCTCATCATCATCATCCCTGTCTTTACACTTACTCTTCCATAATTCCTTCACACATTCAAATTACTCCTCTTGTTGCATCACTCACCAAAGTTATTTCTCTTGCTTTCTCCTTTCCATCTGAATCCTTCATTCTTCATCAACTTTTCATTTTTCTTCATCAGCCAAGACAAGCTGGCGTGCTACTTCTAGCTTTTGATGGCTTTGTTGCTCTTCATGTTTTGCTACTTCTCTATGAAATTTAGCATCATCAAGCAAATGTATACAGTACTCAGCGTGCAACTGTATCTTATTCTCATCAAAGTCATGTGTATGAGGGATTGCCACAACTGACAATTGGTTGAACACATAGAGTGCATTCATTAATTTTGACACTACTTGACGAACCTCGTCAGCAATATGTTTTTGCTTTTGAAGTGTTGAAGTTGAAAACTTCTGCATTGCAACCTCGACATCAAATCGTAACATGTAATTTGAGGGAACCAAATGTACTGCTCTTAATAATGTTCTTTTACAATCTTGCCACTATTTTTCTTCATAATGTGTTTGAGCTAAATATAACAAAATTTGGGTGTCAGTGCCAAAATAGAATTTCCTTGAACAATTTTGATACATTTTCACTGCAATTGCAAACTGTCATTGTGCAAAGTAATCTTGTGCTAGATTTACCTACACATCAGGCATTTGAACAAAGATTTTTCCTATATCAGCTTCTTGTACTTGTGTAAAAATTTCCTTTTCAATACCAAATTGACCCCTTTCAGCTAGCATAATGGCTGCCCCATTTGTAGCATAAATATTTACTAGTTTATGTGCCAACACTTTACAATACAGTTCTCTAGCCTTCTCAAGATGTGTTACCTCGTTCTTTGGATCCCTCCTCTCATTGTGAAAAGATGAAAAATAATTCCAATTTCCAAGTGAAATGTCAACATAAGAATTATTCGCATCTGATTCACTTTGTGCAACTTTAATTGTTTCTTTTTCTTTATGCTAGTCATCTATTTTTAGTTCCATGTTGCCAAGCATACATAAAGCATTTGATGAGTTTTTATCCATTTTAAGTGCATCCCTAATAAATTCTAGGCTTAGTTGGATCTCATTCTGAGCCTGAGCCATGGCTACAAGACATAGATATGCATCCACTTAATCAAGAAACTTGAACAATATTAGGCTATATAAAATATTTGCTTTTTCAGTATCATGTAGCTATTCAAACAACCTATCAAGATTAAATAGTGTTGTGACTTTATCCCATGGTAACTTATGAAACACCACCTTCTTCTAGTCGATGGAAGAAATCCATATCCTTAAAACACACATAAAAAGTTGCAGAATTGGCACTGGGGATTTTGTTTATGAATTCAACCCAAATGCCATTTCCTAATGCCTCCATAAAAGTTTGTTGAGACAAATCTAGTTCATCATGCTCAAAATGAAGAACCCCAGTGCTATTTAACAATTCAATGGGTACTTCTCCTCTGCTCTTCTTCAAAAGAGACTTTGCTGTCTTAAGAGAATCTAAGGCTGCACTAGGGTCTATCGATATTAATAACTCACCCATCTTGATAAATGCATAGGCATCACGTGGATCTATGCAAGTTTCCTTTCTTAAAATTTCTAAATCCTTCTTTTCCTACCCTTGTTGAGCATATATATGGCCTATAGGTTTTAATCTCTCACAATTCTCAGGGTGGACCTCCAGAACCTTTTCAAAATTTAAGAGAGAACTCTTAAGATCTCCCAACTCCAATTGAACATGTCCACAAAATCCTGTGGCTTTTGGATTTCCTTAACTGATGCCATGTAGTAGAGGCTAGTGGTGTCATAATCACCTTTACTATGATAAGATCATGCAAGATTATAATATGAATGAGATTTCATGAGAGGGTGGTCAGTTGAAACAAGAGTTGTCTTAGTCAACTATTCCATAAGAAAATGTTGCCCTATGAAGAAAAATGGTTTGCTAAATGATTCAATGCCATTGCACAGTACAGGTATAATTCAAAGGCTCTATGCATTTTTTCCATTCCTTCATGAACACTACCTTTTTCACTAATTTTGAGAATCCTACAATTAAAAAATGCACAAAACTGACTGCACAAATATTTTTCCCCATTTCAAACAACAAAATTACCAAAAAAAATGCGTTTAAAACTTGCAAAAAATGCAAATAAAATCACACTAATTTTTGTGCCAAAAAAAAATGATGAGACCATAGCTTGTTGCTTACTATTATTCCTTGATATTTTTTTTCCAAGCATCCATAGCTTGTTTGAAATCACCTATTTTAGGCTTTTAGCCATAATAGCGAGGCAGTGAACTGTTTGATAAAATGCTTTGGTAGACATCTATGAAAAATGTGGTAGCATAGACAAGGCAATGAACTTTGTAAAAAATGCCTCAAAGAAATGTGGTCTCATGGTGATGGAATACCATGAAAAGAGAATTGTTATGGATTTTCATGCATTCCATCACCATGAGACCACATTTCGTTGAGGCATTTTTTCAACCAGTTCATAGTCTTTTCTATGCTATTGCTTACTATTATGCTTTGATAGGTTTTTTCCAAGCATCCATAACTTGTTCAAAAGCTCTTGTTTTAGGCTTTTAGCCATAGCAACAAGGTAGTGAACTATTTGATAAAATGCTTTGGTAGACAATATGTATGAAAAATGTGGTATAATAGACAAGATAGTGAACTGTTTGAAAAAATGCCTCAAAGAAATGTGGTCACATGGAATGCCACGACAAGCAAATGCAATTGGCAATTGCTCCTAGTTATTAGTTATGAAATGTGAAGTAATTGCATAATTGCTTAGGTTGACTTTGTAAAAACTATATTGTAATTGAAATTTTTTCATCTATCAACTTCTAGTTATTAGTTATGCAATGTGAAGCAATGCTTTGAGTTTGAAAGATGTGCAATGCAATGTAATCAGTAATTTGAATATAAACTACAAAAATCTATTTTTTTACAACTCATTAGTTAAACTCTTATTTTATTTTCTCTCTATAACTTTGTTTCTATGAAAGGCCTTTCAATTAAAAAAAATAGTTTTTGTCTCTTATTCTACACTTAAATTTAAAAAAAAATCAATTTTTTCAAAAAATCTTGAAATTTTGGTTTGCCGATTTTTTCCCCAAATTTTTTTTGTTGCTATGTGTAGAAAATTATAGATGGATCAATTCCAATGGTTGACTATGGATCAATACCATGCATATGATGAGAGAGTATCCAATGCTAGGGTCATGGAAAAATATCCATATCCATTAATGACTTTCTTGGTGGAAAGGTGAGAAAAAGAAATATGATGTATCAACATTTGATAAGATATGGGCATAGTGGTATAAGCCCTTGGGATTATAATTATTATGAAGATATGATAGAATTACAGAGTGGGAGAGATGAAGAGGAAACAAAAAGAGGTGAAGTGGCACCAAACATAGATGAAGAGACAATAATGTTAGATGAAGGGCTTGAAGTTGATAGAATGTTGAATGAGGATTTGGATGCTGATTGGGCCAAGTCGATAGAGGATGCTTTAAAGCCTATGTATGCTAATTGCAAGTTAAGTCATTTGACAAAAATCCTTCAAATTCATAACTTGAAAATGGTGCATAGTTCAACAAATGAGATTGTAGATTACTTATTGGAATTATTAAGTTCATTGTTACTGTTTGACTTCGCATTGCCAACAAAATGAAGTCAATGTAAAAAAGAAAATCACTAAGATAGGCTTAGGGTATTAAAACATCCACATGTGTGAATGATTGTGTATTATTTCACAATAATCTTGCAAGTGAGAGTGAATGTTTGAAATTTCATGAAGTGAGGTATAGACAAGGGTTGAAATCAGTTGTGGTTCCTAGAAAGGTTCTTCACTACTTTCTAATAATCTCATGATTACTCTGAATGTATAGATGTAGAGACATTGCTGAACTTGTGCTATGACATGCCCAAAATAAGAGCGCTGATGGAAAATGACATGTTCTTGATTCTAAGATGTGGATGGAATTTGATAACATATGGCCTAATTTTTATCAAGATCCTCGTAATATAAAGTTGGGCTTAGCTCTAAATGGGGTTAACCCATTCTCAAATCAAAGGACTAAATGGTCAACTTGGCCAATTTTTTTAATAAATTATAACTTGCCTCCATGGTTAGCACCTAAACCATTTTTCTTAATGTTATCATTGATTATACCAGGAAAGAAAAGTGTGACTTTAGATACAATTGATGCTTATCTAGGGGTGATCCCACAATAGTGGTTTACAATTTTTGGCCAAAATGGACACTGAAATTATTATTTTTAACTAAATCTTCACATTCGGGCACCTATAGCAGCTAAACTATGAGGAATTTGAAGATGATGCAAACTAGAGTCTCGTCACATTTTTCCGGTAGATTCTAAAAATATATTTTCAAAAAATTTTGGAATCAGATTGCACTTCTTTTTCCATCTCCCACGAAATTGGTTTTTTTCATAAAACAATATTTTTAAAAAAGTGACACACACCATGTAACACATACATTTTTTTCCATGAAGAATAAAATTCTAATTCTTTCGAATTTAGATTTTTAACTCCAATATCTAATGCTTCCACTTGGTTAGATAATTTTTTATTGAATATTTTTTCTTTAGTCAAGTTTTGAAGTTAAACCAATTATAATTCAGACATAGCGCAACCATATAATGTGTAACTTTTTTTGTATATATCATTTTTTTTTTGTTGGATCAAGGACTTCAATATCTAGTGCACTCATATTTTTCAAAGTTTTTTGATAATCTGCTATTTTTCCACATGTGTAGAACAAAGACTTTCATTTTCAATGAAAAACCTATGTTTAATAAAACTAAAAAAACAAATACATAATAAAACCAAAACATATTAAAATTATATTCGTTGGATAGATCGTTTCGAGGACTACCTGATTCCAGTTGGGTTTGTGAAGACTCCTCCATTTTCATCCTCAACCTAAGCTTCGAAGCGTAAAAATTTAGGGTTTTTTAATGTTTCAAGGGGAGAATGAGGAATAAGGGGGGTTCCTTTGAACGAGGGTTCATTCAAACCCTCTTTGATATGCATTTTTTTTTTTGGGCGGGAAATGTGGGCCCAGTAATTAATGGGTTTGCTTGAACCGTAGTTTGGTTGAACTTGTAGGTTCATCTGAACCCCTAAAACCAATTTTTTTTTTTTCATGGGGTCATTTTTTCTCAATTTTCCTTCCTCCATCAAATTTTACACCACTATTGTGGATTCACCCCTAGTGTAGTGCCCCTCTATTCTCACTTGGTATGTGTAGGTAGTCTAGCTAAGGAATCTAAAGAGGAAGATGAAACAAGAGCTTATAATGGTACTTTTGTGGGTATGATGAACATTATTTTATTATTATTATGATGTAGAGATTTATTGGGTAGTTAAGTGATGTAGTAGTATGTTGTGAGGATAGGTGGAAAGGGTGGCATCATACCATTGAACGTATGGGGACATACGAGAATGAGATATGATTGCTAGAGTTCCTTTCCTAGCACCTCAACTATTATGAATGTAAACTCTAATTTGTATGTTTGAGTGAATAGGTACATGACATCGACTCCACTTGGATTCACAGGATTGAGCATGTCCATTTCCCAACAATATTGTTGTTTGGGAGGTAGTAACAGGATTTCCTTGTCAAGCCACAACCCTAGTCACAGTGTGTCATTAGTCCTTGTTTCAATATGCAAAGTTGTTGTTATGTTGTCCACATTTTCCTTGTCATTTATTTATTTTGCAAGGTATGTTCTATGGGAAATTAATGTTAATTAATTTTTATGATGGTTTTTAGTGATTATTTAATTAATCTTGAATAATGTTGTTAGAAGCTTAATATTTGATTTAATTAATTAAATTTAATTTATTTTGCAAAGTGATTTAATCTTTGTGATTAAATTTATTTTATAAAGTGATTAAATTAATTATATTAAATTTAATTAGAGATTAATATGTGAATTATGAATTATTAAATGCTTAAATATCTTGTAATTATCTTAGAGGAAATATCTATGAATTGGTTGAAAGGATATTTTATTTGTGACATGTGTTAAAAAAATTAATAAAAGATTATTGTTGGGAAATAATTCTCAGAGAGAATATTTACATTAATTGAAAGATGAAAGAGGCTACTTCACAAGAATGAGGAAGAAGTTCTTGGGAAGCTTTAGGCTTGGTATTGTTTGCATCTTTCTGGAAAAGTGGTGAATTTGGAAGAAGCTTTGGAAAATTGAAATCTGAAGGTGAAGCTCTACTTCAAACTTCATTTCCTCAAGCATCCGAAAAAAGGTTCTTTTAATTGTTTTTTATTTATATGCAAATTGAAAGATTGTCTATACAAAGAGAATTTGATAATTGTGTAGAAGCTTTAATTTATTTTGTAAAATTTGAAGGATTGTTGTGTTTGAAAAATTTGTTGTGAAGCTTAGAGCTTCTGTAGAATTTTTTTTTAGCTTTGATTTGTTTGGAATTGGAGATTTTCGTAAAAGCTTTAGATCCTCTATAGGAAAATGGTTTTAAACAATAGAAATCCTAGAGGGAAGCCAATAAAAAACTTGGAAATCCTCTGTAGAAATTAATTTCAATCTTCCTATTAAAATTTGTAGAAACCTCTAATTGTATTGGAAAATATCTTCTTGTAGAAGATTATTGTTTTGTTTTTCTTTCTTAATTAGTTTTATTTGGCTGGGAAATTGAAATCCTCTGGTAAATTTGTAAATATTTTCCTGTAGAAAATCTAGTCAAAATTTCTCATCTGGAGCAATCATTTTGATATATATATATATTGCTGAAGGAAGTTCCTGATATATTTTTATTTTGATGAAACCTTGTGAAAACCGGATTGAAATCCGTACAACAGTTTTATGAAAATTGCATGAGGAAATTTTATGTATGAGGGCTAGGGGGGCTAACCCCCACAACCGTCCCCATAGGGGGGTGCAACTGCTATGGGAAACGCCCTCCACAGTTTGGTGGAGGAAGCGCTATCCACAGGCAACATATCCTCCATATGGGAGGACAATCGGTTGCTATGTGTAGTCGGCTGTGAATACAACCCAGAATATGATTTTTCATCCGCCTAGTTATATTTAAATAATACATTTAATATATATATATATATATATATATATATATATATAAATGTATTTCTATTATAGATACATTAAATGCAAAAGTAGATAATTTTTTAATGAAATGAGTTATAAGGGATATTAATTTTTATTTATATGTAATTGGGAAATTGAAATGAATAATTAAATTTAACTTTTATATTATCTGCAATTGAAATTGTATTTAGTTTATTTTAGGCAATGTATTATTGTATTTTATTGAAATGGAAATTGGATTTAGGAAATCCTAATGGTGGTTTATTTCTTGCTTGAATTTCCTATTTAAATTATGATTTCTTCTATTCATGTTGTTTGGGGAATTTGGTTAGTTGTGATTTTCTAAGTCTTCTAGATGATGTTATTTAATGAGGGGGTTGTTGTGAATTGTGTTTCAACCCTTTGTTTTACCTTAGGTAGTGCACTTGGTTGTAATTCAATTTAAATACCTGGTTACTACGAATGGGATGTGTTGCCTATTACATTATGGTTGATACTTGTTATCAGATTTTGTGTACTTTGTCTACCCTTGGTTGTGGATTAGATCCTTGTGTTGTTAGTAGGGGGTGGCTCTCAATGGGGGTTGGCGCACAAAGTGGTGCTAGGGTAACCCATGTGGCTCTGTGATGCCACTCCTCCTATGACAACAATATGTATTGTGCAGTTGATATACTTGATTCTTTTACTTTGGAAGCAATGTAACCTTTATGTTATGTATTGCTCTTGTATGGTATAGTATTGTGTGTTTCCTGTGTCTAGAGGCTATTGGTTTTTCCTAGGAAGCCCTTTTACTATCTCCTAGCATGGGGGTGGGCCTTTGGGTACCACTTGGTTGGGTGGAACGTGCACCCTACACCATTGGGTTCCCATTTTATGTTTGTGATGGCAAGATCTTTCAAATTGGAGAGCTTGTGTGTACTAGTTACGTTGTACTATTTCTTATGTTATTTTGTATCAGTTGGATACTTTGTATATGTACTACTCATTTGTATTCGAGGAGGATTCTTGTATCATTGTTATTATAACATTTTTGTATGATCTTCCTCATTTTGGAAGTGAGTCTTTTTACTGTTTTATTGAATGAATGCAATGTATGGGTGATTCTTTAATGTACTTCATATCTAATGTGATGAGTTTAATGCTTTGGATGTATGTTAATTATTTCATGAGTATTATTTATATGCTATGATTAGTTTACTTTTTTATATTATGGGATTCAAATGTAAGCACTGTTGCGTACCTTAGAGGATGCATGCATTAGGTGTAGTTCACTTTACTTGTTATTAATTACACTTTTTAAAAACAATTGTTACGCTTCCATTGTGTTTACATCGTCCTCTAGGGTTGCATGGTGGGGTGTTACATCTAGAGCCATTATATGATGAGCTAATAGAATTTTGGAAAGGAATTAAAGCAATTCAATCTTTAAGGGATGGTCATTCAATTAAATTCAGTTTGGGAGCTTCCTTATTGTTTACGATTCATGATCTTCCTGCATATGGAATATTGTCTGGTCTTAGTATTCATGGATACTATTGATGTCCTGCTTGTGACTTTGAGGATTTAGTGAGGCACTCAAGAAGTTTGTGTAAGTGTATTTATTATGGACATCATGATTACCTTAAAATGGATCATCCATATTGTTGACAAAAAACATGTTTCAATGGTTAAGAAGAGAATTGTGAAGCACCATTGCTAATAATAGGTGAATGCATTGTTGTGGATGGACAAAAAAGAATTTCATTTATTGAAAATGTTGGGATTACTGATAGTAGATATGATCCATGCAGTGAAAGTGGTGTAAAATAGTTGTGCATATTATATAAGTTTCCATACTTTAAGGATATAGCCATTAGGCATATTGTTGAATTTATGCATACTGAGAAAAATATAGCCTATGCTATTGTAAAAACTCTTTTTGGTGCTTTTTTACTATTTCATCACATGAAGACTTTCGACAACTAAAGATTCGTCGAAATATTTGGGTTGAAAAATATGCTGATGGAAAATATAGAAAACCTAGTCCTCCTTATGTCTAAACAAAGAAACAACATGCACAAATCTTACAATTGTTGTCTTAGACTCACTTTCCCACTAGATATGTCAGTAATAGTATTATAAGCCAAATTGACATTAATGGCTTAAGAGGCCTTGAGACCCATGACTATCATGTCATAATTGAGAATATTTTACCTATTGTGGTAAATATATTGAGTTTGGAAAAGGGGCCAAGATTTGTAGTTATAAGGTTGGGCCTAATATTAAAGAGAATGAGTTTACATGTATTAGATCCTCTAAACTTTGATAGTTTGAGGGAGGAGGTTGTTGAAGTCCTTTGTCTATTGGAACGAGAATTTCCACCAAAAATATTTAAAAAATTTATGCATATTTTGATACATCTAGAATATGAACTAGAGCATTGTGTCTTAGTAAGAATGAGATGGATGTATCCTATAAAACGATATATGAAGGTTTTGAAAAAAAATGTTTGTACTAGGGAAAAATTGGAAGGCAACATGTCTGAGGGATAATGAAAAATGCCATAGGATTTTGCACAAAATATATAAAGGATTTTAAAAATTTCAATCGACATGTATGAGATGATGATGATGATGAAATAGTTGCAGGTGAAATATTAGAAGGAAATGGATGTCGCTTCAAGCTATCACATCAATAAAGAAGTGAAATACATGCCTATATTCTTCAAAACACAACTTCATTCGATAAGTGGCATAGGTAAAAAAAAAATTACGCAATAATTTATTTACTCAATTGCATTTGGACATTTATATTACTAATCTTACTATTTGTACATTAATATTCTATGTAGAAAATATTAAGAAGAGAATGAAACTTGGATGCAACATCAACCTCAATAGCGCAGATGTCATGATTTGATTGGAGGTGATTCTTTTCCAAAATTTGAAGAATGAATTGCTAATGTAGTCATTGATGCAAAAGAAGAAGGTCAAGATGTAACAATGGAGGAAAGCAAGCTTTCACAATCTCCACATATATGGGCTATGCGTTTTAGTGGAATGTGGGCCTATGGTAGTCATTTATGAGTCGAAGGAAAAGACAAAGGAAAGACAAATTGTGATTGTATTGTTAGTGTTGAAGTTATTTATGAAGTGAGAAGAAATTTTATGTTGGATTCATCCAAGAAATTATTTAGGTGGATTTTGGTGAAAATAGTCCTATATTATTAAAATGTAAGTGGATCTGACCATTTGTAGTATAATTTGATGAGTATGGATTTGTACGTGCAAATACACAACAATTTTTACTAGAGACAAATGAGTCGTATGTTTCCCCTCTTGAAATTAACCAGCCATTTCTAATTGATGAATTAAGAAGCCCAGGATGGTCCTATGTCATTCAAATAGAGTCTCATTCAAAATGAAAATTCATGGAAGTTGTTGATATAATGCTGGATGGGAAATATGTTAATTTACATGAAACATTCAAAGAAGTGGATGAAGATGATGATGGAGTGTTTGAAGAAGATATTTTGATTACCAATGAAGAGATTAGGAGAGAGAATGAGCAACATGTCATAGATGAGGATGAGGAAGAAAATCAAACAGATGCAAAAATGAGTGATCAAGATTCCAATCTCACTGGCAATGTAGATGATTATGATGTTTTATCATCTTAACTAGCCTATCACCTTAAAAGGTTAGCTTGTCACCTAAACTTTGGTTATATGTATGGTGTAATTTATTATTGAATGTAATTCATTCTTCTTAGTTTTCTTACTTTGGTTGAAATTAATTTTGTTTAGTTAGAATATAATTTCTTGTATGTCCTATATGTTTTCTAGATGGTAGAATTTTCTTGTATGTCCTAGATGATAACTCTAGTTTGTAATACAACTTCTAGCCTCCACATGCATTGAATATGCTTGTGTGAAGGAAACAATAATGAACATCTATGATTTAGTAATACATATAGATATCTTAACATTAGGTGAACTAAGCATCCTCATTACAAACAAATAAATGTTCTCTTAGGTTTGACTGACACTAAAAAGTAAAACTAAGAGACTATAAAATTAGAAAATTGTTCAATCTCTTCAATTAAATGATATCTAAAATACCTCATTCATAATATACCCCTAGATTCCCACCTAAAATACATAAAAAATACAATATCGCAATTCGAGACCACAATATATTATATCATACATAGTATTATGAACAAATAATTCATACAAATTCATAATTTATACCCCTATATTCCCACCTAAAATACATAAAAAATCCAATCATGTACATAAATAATTGAGATCAAAATTTGAACACCAGATTAAATCTTCTTCTCCATTGATTGCTTCAAATAGATATTACATTGTAATAGAAGTCTCCTCATATATATTTCTATAAATGCCTATGATGATGATATCAAAATTCGGTCTTGGTTTTTCTTTTATAAGAGAAGCAACAAGCTTCAGACCGTTACAAAATATGGAATCTTTTCAAAGTCATTCCTTTTTGTATAAACTAAATAGTAGTTTTTCTTAAAACATAATTTAGAGAAAATAGAGAAAGTAGATAACTAATGAAGTTTGCAACACTCATCACACCATAGTCCGTTAATCTCCATAAGACACCCGTGATTACTAAAGATTTGTTCAAGGTCATTTATCCATATTAGTGTATCTAAATGTCTAGTTCTTCCACTGTGACAACCCCAAGGCCTACTATTTGGGAGGAGCCAAATACTTCTGCTCCCACTCATACACTGTATAATTATGTGGCCATTTGTATTCTTGAATTTGCAATATATTTGCAAGGCGAATCTTCCATTGGTTGTCTAGTAACGCTCTTCCATCCATGATAAACTTAGAATATCTAGAATCCAAGGCTATTACTCCATCCATGATTAAGTTGAAGCTTTGAAGACTCAACTCACCATCCTTTTGTATGTGACTGATGCAATGTGGAACAATCTAGCCAAATTCACTCTTCCATTCATCAAGGTCCTTCAATTGGTTATCATCTTTCAATATTTTTGGCACAAACCATTGCTTTAGAGTATGAAATGAATCTATTCTTGTTATGATCTTTTGGTCCTATCCTTGTATATATTGGAATTCATCTATAACTATTTTTTCCATCTGCTCTATAGGTTTCAATGTTGCAGGAGCCTCAGTACTCCTATGCAAGATTCTACACAAGGTTAACAATGTGTGGTGTATGGGCCCTGCCAGTTCTTAAAAAGGGGATCTAGTATGGGTATATGTGTTTTCATTGAATCAATTGCCAATTTCAATGAGTTGTAGCAATCATACACACTTTCCAACTTATCCACAATTAGCTTTATCCTATGCTCAAGGACCTTCTCTAAAACATTGCAGATTTGTTTTTTTCATTTCTTCCTTACCCTCATTGTTAGCTTTCTTTAACTCTTCAATCTCATGTCTAAGAATTCTCACTTATTTAGTGGAAGTACTTTCTATATCAAATGGTGGAGTAGGAGGAGGCTGGTATAACATTATTTCCTTTTTTTGTGAGGGGCCTGCTCCTTTCAAATTTTCCTTCAACTTCACATTTTCAATGAACAATTTAATGAATTCATCATTGAAAAACTTTTATTCCTTTTCATACTCTCCTAATCTAGCTTCCATCTCCTTAACTGCAGCTTCGGTGAACATAGCTAAATGCATTGTCATAGTTGTAGCTTTTAGAGGAGATGTATCCTTTAATGTTTTCACCATAGTTGTCCCTTTCATTTCCAACACTACTTCTAGTAACCTTGGTTTTTGTGTACTCTTTTGTTTGGCCCAAAATGCCATGGTTTCAATCCTAGGGTTATACCCTATGCTACTTACCTCATCATCTAAGTCAAACTCAACAATCAAAATTGGGTCTTCCCATGTTTTCACTTGATTAGGTAAAAACATTTTCTTTAATTCTATATTAGGGACAATAAGTATATTACTTCTCAAAATCATCTCTTTAGCGTCTTGTGGGCTAACATCAATATTATCAATCCTTAATTCATTAAAAGTTTGGGATACTATTTGGTCATGTTGGGATTCCTCAGCTCCCATATTTTTATTTCAACCCTCACTTCAAACTCTCTCATTTTTATCTT
The DNA here is from genome assembly GCA_007258455.2 of Sequoia sempervirens. NCBI lineage: Eukaryota > Viridiplantae > Streptophyta > Pinopsida > Cupressales > Cupressaceae > Sequoia > Sequoia sempervirens. The sequence goes on along the minus strand of VDFB02164847.1, from coordinate 107,996 downwards.
AATCCAAAAATCTTTAAATTCAGGGGTTTTGATGAATTCATCATCTTCCAAGAACCTAAGAGCTAAAATGATGCTTAGCTAAGCAATGTTCAACAGTATGATTTTACTTTGGGTGATGGTTTGATTGGTGGTTTGTTTCCAAGACACCTCTTGTATCACAAGAAGAGGTATACAGAGATTTTCAAGGCATGTTATTATCTACAATGCATGATACATCTATGCACCTATACCAAGTTCTAAACAAATATAGGTCTTCCATTTCTATTGAGGAGATTGATGATTTTAAAAGAAAGTATCATGCAATATCTTTTTTGAGAAGCCATGTTTGCATTTATGATCTGCAACTTCCATCCTCTTCACAAACTACTAAAATGAAGTTTTGTTATCGATATATTCTTGATATAAACAAAACAATCACATCTTTTGACCATGATCGTCAATGCAAAGGAAAACATGTGGAAATAGAGGAAAGTTTGGTTAATGGTTTTCAACAAGCTGGAAGAAAATCTGCATCTTTTTAATGTTGGTCTCATTTCAACTTATCATTTTCCATGATAAAGCAAAATATGTGTAATTAATAGTGGCTTGTAATAAGGGATAGGGGTATATACAGCTTGTACATTCTGTTAGGATATTTTGGGCAAGAAAAGGGAATGTTCATATGTAATGTCATAGTCAGACTATTGTTCAACTGTACTGGGACCATACTGGTCTTTATATTATTTTGTAAAAATAGTTACTCATACAACAACTGGGGGTTTTCTTGTTGGTTCTTTCCCGCCAGTATGTCCACCTAAACTAGCTATATGTAAAAATATATATTAGTATAAATAAAAATATAAGTGGTCTACCACTTTTGGATTAAAAAAAAAACATTCAACACTTGAAATGAAACTATACATGAACAACATATAACAAATCCCTTGGTGTTACATGATTGCATTACTTTCGTATCAACATCATTACAACATATGAAAGATAAATAACATGAACATGATCATTACATTAATATCATGTAGACACAACACTCAAGAATTACATGATTACAATAGTACTTCCTAACATGTATGGGAAAAATATGTTAGCATGGAATATACAATGATATGAGAAAGTACAAATCATGAAGATTGGTTCCAATATTGGAATATCTCTAGTGTCACTGTAGCTGGCTTCATCTTTGCACAACTTGATCAATGGATGGGGATCCGATGGGGTGCATAGCACGTTCCACCCGACCACATGGAGTCGAAGTCCCACCCCTCATGCCACGAGATGACAAGAAAGACCCCTCCAAAAAAATTTATCAAACGAAACAAGGATTACAAGACTCCACATCAAGAACAACAATAGCACAAAATAACATCCAACACAATAACATCTGTCACAAGAAACAATACAACATGATAAGAACATCAACAAACATATGTAAACATCTACTTCCAGAGGATCAAGAACAACAACAAGATGGGAACATCATACAAGGTTGTTAAAGTGTGGAGTGTCCTCACATAGGTAGACATAGGTTACCCTAACGTAACCTTCCTAGGCTTCCGACCCTCATCTTGAGTTACCCTAGTAACCTCTACTAGTTGCCGAACCCCATGCTTGCCATGCAGGATCAACCTACCTTGCAAAATTACTATGCAGAGGCAAGGCAGTTGATCTTGCCATTTTAGGACTTCCCACTCATCTCAAGCCTAACGAGCACTTGGGCTCATGAGTGAGGCTACATTATCTGAATTAATGTGTGGAAACTACCCAAACCCCCCTAATTAATTAATTAAGTTATAACTTGATTAAACTCCCAAGGGTTACCATGGCTCAACCACTTTGGACATTGAACCCCCATTGAGAGAAACTCCCCCAACTAACAACAATATCTCACAATCACAAATGGCAAGCCAATTTGCACAAGAAACTAAATCCAACAAAATAACTGCACCAAGTGAGGCATGCACCATCTCATGCTAGAATTTTGAAGTAACGAAAACCACAATCAAGTGTAAGATCAACCATCATCAAAGTGACAGAATCATACAACCACCCACTTATAGGTGAAACAACATAAAACTCAAATAATTACATCAGTCCTGATATGGGTTACCCACGACAATCTTCCAGGTCATCTGACTCACATACCATCTCTTGGGTATGTGCAGGATCATCATGGAAAAAATAGGCCCTTAAGTGGCAAAAAATTCAAAAAATTCAGAGTTAGGCAATTTGACGTAAAAATTTAAATAAGTTATCTATATTATTTCAAAATATGTAAGAATAGAATTTATAAAAAAATGAATTTAGTTTCTAAACTACTAGGTTTATTTTAAAAAGAAAAAATCTATATGGTGAAAATTTGAAATTTCAATGCAGTAGTAATTAAATTTTAGGGAAAAAATAGAAGTAGGTGTTTTTCTGACCACCCTAACCACAATAAAATGATAATATTTTTGATAATATTTTAGACATAAGTAGAGGACTCATGTTTGGATGTGATGCATATTTTTTTATAATTTTTTTCCTAGTAAATAATTAATTATGATTTTTTTAATTGTAAATTTAAAAAAATATAAAAACTCATGTGTCTGACCACCTTAACTTGGTCAAAACTTCATGAAATTCAATTTTTCTTTTTTTAATCTTATAGTATGTGAAGCATAAAATGTGATGCATGTTTTGGATTCCAAAAATGTGATATCTTTTGAAAGCTATAGATATTTTTCAATCAGCCTATCAATCTGGACTTTAGTCATAATTCAAATAGAAAATAGATAATAATTATTTATTAAATTCAAAGTAAAGCATAATTTATATTGGTGGAAAGTTGAGAATCTCCTTTAAAAACCCTTTTCATGTGATCAATTTTGGGTTAAAAAAAAGTCATTAGCCACATACCCTACAAATACCCATCATATTGCCACTTTTTGGCCCATCATGATCCTATACATACCCTCTTGCAAGAAGAAAACATAACCCCTCTAACCTCTGGAAGACTCACCAAATTCTAATACAAGGGTTTCCCCATCAAAATGACAACATCAACAAGATCTCAAAAGATTGATTTCAATTTGCAATTAACGAGTCAATAGGTATAAAGTAGTGAGTGACAACATCCCAATGAAAATCTTCACAATCAATTTCGAAACAAAAAAAAAATCTAGGCACCCAAGGGAGACCTCTATTTTCTCCTCTCAAGATACCCCTTAAATATGGTAAACACGAACTCAAACCAAAGATTGCATATGAAAATATCTTGATCAAATTAATGGAGGTTTCATAACGATATACTAAGACAACTCAAACAAAACCAACTTAACCAGCTCACAAAATCAAAACCTTCCCAAGAACCAAATGGCTCAACCGGGCTTCCTCCCAAAACAATATCTCATAACCATCGCAAACCAAAATCCACCACAGTAGTCAAACAAAAAGTCAGCAACAATACATCATGATTGAGACATTGAACAAAGCTCACAATTATTCTCATCACAATTCGACACAACACTTCACATAATAAATCCATAATTAAAACAAGTAATCAATCAAGCAAACAACCACGAATACACATTTACTCGCTAACTTCACTTACTACATTATTCACACATCAATACACAAATGCCTTGCTGACAAACAACTAATCTATATTTCAACTACAAACATGCAATAATCCAAATAACAATACAAAAGAAAACTGTATTGATCCCAAAACAATCATTTCCTTTAACTAGTCAGAATGAAACCTTACACCTATCATTACAATACTCTAGTTATTTAATTCAATTAACTACACAATTTAAATTCCCAATATAATTAAATACATTTCCTTGTTCCAAATATTAATTTACCAATTTCTAAGAGACTATATTGGACTAGGTATTGAAACATTGAGATTTGGCTATAAAAACACAAAATCTATAAACATTAAATATCTAAATAACCTATACCTTATTCATTTCAGTCACATTTATAGAACCTAGATTATTCCACACTTCTTAATCTTTCATTCATTTATTCTTAACCATATAGTTCATTTTCATAGGCCACTGCATCATTATCCAAGGGACAAGTTAATGTAAAATCTTAATATTAATATTACAACTTGGGACATTCCAAATCTTCCAAATCTTCCCCTTTGGTAAGCTATTTAAGAAAAATACCATCTGTTTTCCCTATTTCCCCAAAACTCAAGGGAAAATCCCATAAATCGTATCCCTCTTTTAGATGGGTATTATGGCCTATATTTCATAAAGACTAAAATAGAATTTGCCACAATAGGGTTAGCGTTGAAGAAGTCGACCCGATGAAAGGTATGGTTATGAAGATTCATTAACAAAGGCACATATTCAAAGTCATGCAAAAAAATATAAGAGTCTAAATCCCTTGAATAATTAAAGAAACATCATATCTTATCCATTGCTTACTAGAAGTAAAATTGGATTAAAAAAAGAATATTTCCATACTCTTGCGTTGACCCCGAGTATTCCTTTAACATATTCTAAGATGACCATTATATCATTAATGGTTAACAAAGGAATCAATGGTTCAATAGATTCTATTAAGTACTAATAACCACCGAATGGTTCATATACATATAGAGTTCAATCTACAGTACTTTATCTTATTTACCATACGGTCAAACATATTATTCGGTCTCCATTTAAGGAAATCATCTCTTTTCCATTACTAATGGTTTGCTATCTTCTTCAAGGGCTCTTTTATAGTTGGCAAACGTGCATAGACCAATTGATTTTGTCACAAAAATAAGCATTGGTGGAAGTAGGAGTCCCGATTCTAAGCTATGTGACATTCATTTAACTTTGGCTGAATACATGCATACTTCGTAAGTGTACCAAAATATAGATAAATACATATTTAATCATGCTAACATAAGGATGTTGGAGCTGGAACAACCTTCTCCCTCCCTGCTCTCATCTCCAGTTTGTGGATGATACTGGGCTAATGGGCTTGGCTAGAATTAGTGAGGCGGTGAACTTCAGGCGTGCCTTAGATATCTATCTGAAGGCGTCTGGTCAGTGTATTAATGATGATAAATCTTCCATTTACTTTTTTAATACTCCTCGTCTTATTCAGAGCAGGATTGCTAGGATCCTTAGATTTCAGATCGGTTCTCTTCCCTTGATGTACCTAGGGATCCCTTTGGCTTTGGGAGGACAGCGAAGAGATTATTGGCAGGGAATTTTGGATAAATTTCGAAGTAAGGTGAGCCATTGGACTTACAGATGGCTATCTTCTGCTGGGAGAGTGATTCTTCTTAAGACTGTAGTGCAGTCTCTCCCCATTTATAGGTGCTGTGTGCAAGTTCCCCCGTCCACCTTTGTGCGGGAATTTGATGCTTTGTCTCGGCAATTTCTCTGGTCTGGCAACCTTCTTTCCTCAAAATGGAGCTTGGTCAAGTGGGAGTCTGTTTGCAGGCCGAAGCATGCTGGGGGCCTTGGTCTTAGGTCTATGGCTCTTGCTGTCACTGCCTTGGCTGCCAAGCTATACTGGAGGTGGTGTAACAATCAAGATCAGGATTGGGCTAAGATTCTAACCCACAAGTATATGCCTGGTGCTGATTGCCTCGATGTGCCACGCCTTCCTTTGCTGGGTAAAGGTTCTTGTATTTGGGATACCCTTAAGAAGGGTGCTCAGCTGATTAAGGAGGGCCTCTTTTGGATCTGTAATAGAGGCTCTGATGTTCTGTTTTGGAAGGACTCTTGGGATGGCCACCCTCCCATTCTTTCTAGTTTTCCTCAGCTTCAGCCTCTTTGCCATATTTTTTCTGAGGCCGGGTGGATTAAGGTGGAGCATTTTAAAACTGTCAAGCGTATTGGGCAGGCAGTGGTGGCTTGTTGGAAGGACCCACAGGAGTGGCCCGTGGGTGGTTCTGATGAGGATCGTGTTGTTCTTTCTAGAGTTTTGGAGGCTAGGCTGTGCAGCTCCCTGGATGGGAGGGATGTTCTGGCTTGGAATCCTAGTCCAAAAGGTAAATTTACTGTTGCCCAAGGCTATGCTATGCTTGACAAGAACTTATTTGGTCCTGCTGAGGTGCACTGGTGGAAGAAGGTTTGGGACAATTTCTCTTGGCCCAAATGCAATTTTTTCTTATGGTTGGTTGCTCAGAGGAAGTGCCTCACTTGGGAAAATCTTCGCAAACGTGGCTTTCAGGGACCCTCTATTTGCCTTCTTTGTTCTCACAGTGAGGAGTGTACCTCCCACTTGTTCTTTCTTTGCCCTTACGCTAGAGAGTTATGGCACAGATGGTGGGAAGCTTGGCATCATGGGTGTATTCATGCCACTTCCTTGATTGACTTTTGGGAAAGTTTGGGTAGACCACCAACAAAGACTCCTTTCCTTCAGGTGGCCTGGTCTATTGGGCCTATTTTCATTCTTTGGAACCTTTGGTTGGAGAGGAACCGTAGAGTTTTTTGTGGTTCCAATCTTGGAAATCTTCAATTGTGGAAGAAGATAATTAGCAGGATTCAGGAGACTATTTCAGCTAAGTGTGACATGTCTGAACATCTTGATCCTGGTGATCTTGATATTGTGCGGAATTTGTGCTTGGGGGAGAGCAGCCAGGGTTGTTTTGCTGGTAGAAGGCCCCGTCAGGTTCGGAAACGAGTTTGTCGTGATGGGAAGTGGATGCCTCCCCCGGTGGGGGTCCTAAAGATTAATACTGATGGTTCTTCTCGTGGGAATCCTGGTCATGCTGGTGTGGGGGGTATTGGTAGGGGTAATGATGGTGAGGTGGTTTTTGTCTTCTCTAGTTACAAAGGGAAACATTCTAATAATTTGATGGAGGCCCTTGCTATTAAGATTGCTGTTGAACGTGGTTGCTCTTTAGGCTGGAGGAAGATCATTTGTGAGTCGGATTCTCAGATTGTTGTGGATTTGTTGAACAACCAAAGGTTGGATGATGTTAGTTGGCAATTGGCTTCGGTGGGTAGACAGATTTTGAGTCTGTGCAGCTCCTTGGACTCTGTCTCCTTTTGTCATATCCCTAGAGAGTGGAACAAAGCAGCTGATTGTCTTGCGAAGTGGGCCTCTGAGAATGTGGATGGTTGGGATATCAGTGGAAAGGAAGAGCTCTCTTCTAATTATCTTGAGACCCTGGAGAGGTTATTAGTGGAGGACATGAATAGGTAGTGGTGATTGCCGGTTGGACTTGTGGTGTTCTTTTTGCTGGGCCTTTGGCCTCTGCTTTGTACTTTGGTTCTGATTGAATAAAATTTTTACCCCTTCTTTTTAAAAAAAAAACAAAAAACAAAAAAAAAAAAAAAAAATGCTAACATAAGGATCAAATCAGATTCAGTCTACGCAGGCTGAAAGGAAGCAAACTGTGAGTTTATTTCTCCAACAGTGGATAGAATAGAAATAATTTGCAATTGCCTTGGTAGACATGTCTGCAGAAAGTGGACGCATTGACAAGGCTTGTGAACTGTATGACAGAACGCCTCAAAGAAACGTGGTCGCTGGTATGCAAGATTGCAGGATCGACACAAAATGGATTAGAAGAGAAGGCTAGGAGGGTACGCTCGACTTAGATTTGTTGCAAAGGCTTTAATAACCTTCAAGCAAATACAATCGATAGATGTAAAGCTGAACTCCACGGCTTTAATATGTATGCAAACGCAGAGCACAGATAAGGCACATGATCTGTTTGACAAAATACCTCTAGGAAATGTGATCTCATGGAATGCAAGGATTGCAGGATATGTGCAAAGAAGCAGCGAACCGACCCTTATGCCCTGCGAAGAAGAGAAGAACGACAGACCAAGACCAAAGAGGACATCAAATGAAATAAAGGATGCGATTAACTAAGTGGAGTTTTCGTTTATCAAACATTTTGAATATTAACAAGTCAGGAAAAGATTACACAGCCAGTAAGTCAAATCTCACAACTTTGTTATTTCAAAACAGGAATCGGTTGTATAGTACTAAGGGTAGGCGCAGGAAATAAAACCCAACAATGAGTCGAGGCAACACAAAAACGCAAGCATAGAACATCGAATACTCTAACCCATGAAAATGAATCGAACCATATACAGTTACAAGACGGCATAAGACATGCAACCAAATTGCAAATACCATGTAAGCGGTAACAACAATATGAAAGGATTCAAATCGTTTAGTTTCCAGCAGACCCATAAAGGCCACAAGAACAAATAAAGATACCTGAATCTACAACTGAGCGCAAAGATCCGAAAGCCATATATATATATATAAGCTCGGCTGATAAGAGGGATCAAGATTGGAAGATCATCATCGGTTTCAAGCACCAAAGGTAAGTAAATAACATCTAATATGCAAAAGTAAGCCACACGCTGCTCTCCATAGACGCAGCCAAGCACAACCAAAAAAAGTTTGAATAAAAGCCACATAGCATGAAGGTTTGAAATAATGAGGCTTTTAAAGTATCCGCATGAAAATAAATGGATTGCCCGTAGGCATATCATTATGGAGACTTACCTGATATAAATTTCCTCGGTCTTCAGTGATTCTCTTCTCAGATTCTTGTTGACTCTTTCCACCTTGCGGATGGAGGAATCACTAGTTCTCGAATCTATGATCTCCTACTCCTTTGGCAGTGAAAGAACAAAACTGGAGACTCTTCTTTCCTTCCGTAGCTTCAGCTCCATTTCTTACTCTCGACTCGGCTCAAAATCAATTGAGAGAAAATACCAACCATAGTAACTCCTCACTGTGTCAACGGGTTTGGATTTTGGCAACTTCATGGAGAACAGTCATGGAGGAGGGCCACCACTGGTTTGTACGAGGCAAAGAAAGAAATAAAACCCCCCAGGGAACAACTTCCAGAACCTCCCGAAAAAAACAGATTTGTGAATATCATAGGAGGAATCTAGTAATTTCACCACCATTTCGGTTGTCAGATACATAGGCTAAGTATAGTTATCATTTATTGTGCATGTACTGCAACTTGCATTAATTTTGTAACCGCTCTACCGGTGTAATTACTTCCACACAATTCAAAATCTTATCCCATTACCTTTTCTATAATTTATTTTAATATTACATTATAATTGCGATTATTTACAATATATTTATACTCATTTATTGATTATAGCGTTGCAACATAATTTATCAATCAAACAATTTCAAATCAACCAATTGGTATTACTAACAGGGGAGTTACACCGGGGCACTACAAGAGAGTTCTATTGATAGGGCCTTTTTTTTGGGTCCTACTTTCATATAATTGCTCTACATTATGTGGTTTAATCATCATGCAAAAGTTAATATAAGTCAAGTAAAGAATACAAAAGCTATAATTTTTTGTCCAAAAGAACATTTTAAGCATAAAGAATGACAAAACATTGAGATAGATTAACTTACAACTTAAAGAACACAAAGCTATAAATTTTTGTACAAAAAGAAGAATGAAAAAACATTGGGACAAATTAACTTACAACTTAAAGAATGCAAAAACTATAATTTTTTGTCAAAAAGAATATTTTAAGCATGAAGAATGACAAAACATTGGGACAAATAACTGACAACTTTTATATTAATTACCTTAACTTCAAGACAACTAAGATGACTATGTTGCACATTTTTATCCACTTCATCACTATCAATATCGGCAGCTCTGTTGACATCATGAAGGCATTTTTGTTTTCCTATTGCTTTGATAAAATTTATTTGCATGTGGTTTAACCATCATGCAAAAAAATATACAAAGCATTCAATAGTCAAGTAAAGAATGTAAACTATAAATTTGTCCAAAAGAAAATTTTCTGGATCACTCCAACAATAAAGAAACTAGGTGATTTCAATAATCTACATATTAAGAGGCATTTGCATATAGAATTTCCAAATAAGAAGAAATGAGATCAATAAAGTTTCTTACCTCATCTGAATCCATGAATTTATGCTCATTCCATGTAGAAACTATAGTGTTAATGGATTCAACCAACTCTGAAACTTGCTAAGTGAGACTGAATATGCAACTCATTACCTTTTGGTACCCTAGTTCATTTGAGTTGACATGATCTACAAAATCTCCTACTGGGCATTGAATAGATGGTTTTGGAATCTCTATTGACGAACTAGATTTCCACTTCATCCCACTCTTAGATTTACTAACATCTAGTGCTACCATATAATTGACAATATCTTGTGCACCTACTTCTCTATTACTGTTTTCTACCTAAAATACAATGTCAATTTCAAAATATAGTTAGTTCAATAATGAATAAATAAATAACACAATATAAATTGAACCAAAAAACCATACACTTACTATAAATTTGTCCATTTTGGTGTGCAACCCACCTTGGTCAAATGTATATCCAACCCTCACATTATCTCTTGATCTCTTTCCTCTGTTACTCTTTGCCAAACATTCTTTGGAATGCATATTTTCTCTCAATGCCTCCCTAGAGTGGAGTCTAACCTCTTTTTTCCCTCCATAATTGTTTTTTGCAATTGTATCTAAAATTTTTCATCAAAATTTGCATCCTTTGCTTGTAATATTTTTCAGAAATTTGTCCACCAGTAGTCTTAAAATCATTTTCCATTGTTTGTAGAACATCTTCCACAACTTGTGGATCTTTCTCTACAAAACTTGATTTGCAAATATCCAAATGGACCCTACATTTTACACCCAACTCGATGGAACACTTTGCAGTATTTGGGAAAATGGGCTCACCATCTCTCAATACCTCAAGCAAGAATGAATTCTTGCCTTCTAATTTTCTTTATTTTGCATTCCTCTCTATAGATCTATACAAATCTTGACTCAATATTTGTATTTTGACAAAAGCATCCACATCTATTAAATTACCACTACTAGTATTTCTGGCTGATCCATTAGTTCCATCAAAAGTTCTAGATGCAACAAGTGCGCTCTGAGGCACAATAGATGCAAGCAGTCTCTCTTCATGACTTTCAGTAACTGGAACTTCATGCTCCTTGGACACATCAGGTGTAGCATGAGTAGGTAGATCAGTACTGGTCTCCACAAATTTCACATCAAACACATACTTTAATGTTGAATAAAGCATTTGCAGACTTGTTGTTCCTTTGCCCTGATGTTTTTCAATAGTCTCTTTTAGAATTAGTTTTAAGAGATCATCACAACATTGCACATCACCATATGCTATATCAGGCTGCACATCTCCATGTGCTATATCAGGCTGCACATCACCGTGTGCTATACTAGGCTACACATCATCACAACTATTGTTTTCACCATCTGTATTTATTAAATCACAAAAGCGTCAGCTTCTACGAGATGGAGACATTGTATCTTTTCTTTTTGTTTTTACTCTACATTTTCTTTGCTCTTTTTGTTGCCTATAAAACAAAAAAAAAATCATATTATGTCTTTTATACATAAAGCTCTTGCCTATAAAATTTTATTAAACACTATTAAACAAATAATATACTACTTAGTGGATTTACAACTTGCCCACTTTCCAAACCAAGACTTAATAAATATTCATTATTCTTGGCCTCTTTTTCACTACACACACTCATATTCTATCACTAGAATTTCAACATTATGATAATTATCATCTAATTTGTGCCTTATAGTCCTTGTCTTCATTTTCTGAAGTCCAAATAAATAATAATGTATAAATCAACAACTTGAATCAGTAAAACTTTATTGAGTTCATAAGCTAATAATTGTTGAATTTCTAATCCGTTGATAACGGAAAATGGAAACTTAAAATAGAATTCAGTTTATAGATTAAAAATAATTTGTAGTAAAAAATCAAGAAGATGTTTACAATTACAGGTATCAGAAAAAAAATTCCTTAAGGATATATTCACAAGAAAAGAACTCATAAAAACATAAGCAGGATGAAGGAAAAACATAGTCTAATTTGTCATGAGGTGTGTTAGAACCTTAAAATTTTTCCTATTTCCATCATTATAATTAACCTTGAGCTCCATGACCTGAGCCATGACCCTTATATTCCATTTTATTTTTGACTGAGCCATCTCCCCACTATAAAAAAACATAAAATTTTTAGGTTTGACTGACACTAAAAGACCTATACAAAGCCAAAAATTCATCATATATACTTAAGAAAAAACATTTTTAACTAAAAACATTCTAAATCCCTTAATAGTTTGCTACCATAATTCCTCAGCAATAATCTGAACCCTTGGCGGGTTGGCAATGTGTAACAGACAACATGAAGACATTTACCACCATATCACAGAAGTATTATGATGAGGACACAGTTGGGTGGTATGAGAGTTTAAATACATCATAAACTGCCATACTGGGAGAAGGAAAAATGAAGGGTACAGTATAGCGAGGTAACTTGCCATCCCGTGAGGAAGATCATAAAGGCATGTGGTAGGGCGGTATGAACCACTATACCATGAAAGGATGTGATGAAGCATGTGGTATGATGGTAAGCTATATGTGACTGTTAATGTAAACTATAGTACTACGGGTTAAACAAGTCAAGCTTGCGGTATAGAGGTAAGGATCTCGCTACCCCGCGATGAAATGCAAAGAAGCATGTGGTATAGCGATGTATACCCCTCTATCCCGTGTCAGTTATAGAAAGTGGTGGCGATAAAGCGGTATTAAATGAACGAATCAGATCAACCCTCTGATATTGTAAAATCAATGGTGCATGTTCAAACCTGAACTATGAGCAAAATATTTGGTGTAAGGTTGATATTAATGTCGACATGACTGAGATTAGAAGCCATTAAACCAAGAATTCGACATTCTCTTTGCATTCATTTACAAAAAAAATATTGTGTGGGGAGCTAGGAGTTCAAGGAGGTTAAGCTCTGAAACCATCATAACCTGGGTAAGCGCACAAAACTTTGGAATTTTGCTTTTCAGAAGTATAGGAGAAGTAAGATAGTTAAACATCATGTTGCCCAAGAAGAGAGAACCTAAAACTAAAAAGGGAGAATCTAAGGTTAAAAATAGGTTCTTACAATAGTCTATCCTAGATATACTCATTGAATCAAATGATAGAGGATTTAAGAAATTTTTTAAAGATGTGGCTCACAGTTGTAGAGATGCCCTTATCCCTATCTCTAGGTGGGATTTTTTCTGGTACTTTTATGACAAAAGGGATGAAAAGATTCCAATTTCAAATCGATGGGCATTAGATTTGGCCAAGTTAATTGTCCCAAATGTTTTTATAGATGTAGAGTTCATCAGAGTATTGGCTCAAAGTTATCCTCCTGCTACTAGGTCTGTGAGATTTCCAGATGGTTCACCATTAGTTGTGTTGACTAAAGCCGCCATCATTGAATGTTTTCACCTAAATAAACAATCTCTGACTAAAATTGATTTGCAAATACATGAAAAACAATATACTAGATTGAGGAGAACCTGTAGAAGTGATGAACTCAACATTTATATGAAAAGGGGTGTGAACAAGAGGGTGATTCCTATATTCCCTTTTGCTATAGAACCATTTGTTGTCATAAATTTCCAATTCTATTTCAAGAAAACCTACTTTTCTCGTTGTCAATTACTTGGGATAGATGCACAAGAGTGAATGCCAGTTAGTTTAATGATGGCGTCTGGCTATGAGGATCCAAAACCAAGAGACAAAAATTGAATATGATTTTGCCTCATATCTTGAGAAAGCATTGCATGAAGGATTTCTGCAAGTTAGGGAAAATAGAGCCCCCATAACATTCAAACAATATTCTTTGCTATGCCACCTGATATAAAAATAGATGGATCAAAAGGATGTGTTTGGGAAAGATTGACCAGCAAGGGAATTTGTTGCCAGTGCAATGATGGTGTTATATATGGGACACCAAATGTAAGCATTCAAATTATGTGATATTCCACGATGACTTTGTGTACAAAATTATGAGAGTTCCTAGCCACCCACCACCAAGACTACACACAGTTGTGCTACAACTGTTAAGACCTTTGGATTTGAAACATGAGCAAGGCCATACTCATAACTTCGGTGATTGGTTTTTTCTACTAGATATCACAATAATCAAGATTTATGGATGCCCATAGGCCCCACATATACTACCAAATTTTGTACCCCTTCGATTAGCCTTTTTAGAGTTCATGTGGTAGATTCTATGGATGGAAAAGGATGTCATGTGTACACAAAGGAAGGGTAAATTTCTACCCAATTTGATAATATGTGGGGAACTATCAATGGGATCTGATACACTTGAAGAGTTGCAAAATTATCTAAAAACAAGGTACTATTTAGAGTCTAGAAAGGAAAGAGCTTTTGACTCTAAGGATCACATAAATTTTGTAAGATACACCATCCTTACCAAGGCTATGGTTACTCACCAGATTGATTATGAATATGTAATTAGAAAATTTTCACTCCCCAAGAGATATATGAGAGGAGGAGAAAATGGGAAATTATGAAAAGGCTTGAGGAAGAAAGAAAGACGAAACATAGTGATTTCTCAGGGTATTTTGTAGAGGAAGCAAATCATGTCAAGAGGATTGATAAGTTTCATGAATTATATGATAATTTTGTAGCGAAGATGGGGAGACCTACCAAATTTTCTCCCAAAAGACCTAGTGGTATTATAATTGCAAAACCAACTCCAGATATTGTTTCGGTATGTCATGCTTCTACAAGATCACCTCTTGAACAACCACCTTCTAAAAAACAAGACACAAGAGATAAACCCACTTGTTTCCTATGAAAGAGTGAGGAGGTTGGAGATACAGAAGAAGCAGTTAATGTGTTAAGAAATTTGAAGGATAATGTTGAAGTGGACCAACCTATGCTTGAAACTAAAGACCATAGGCCTGAAGCTAGATTCGATATTCACCTATACAAGGAGAAAGAGAAATGCATGAGGACGAGAGGGTAATTGCAGCTCTCAGGTTCTTGGAAGATGATGAATTTATCAAAATCCTTGAATTTAAAGACTTTTGGATTGAGATGAAAATGAGAGAGTTTGAAGTGAAGGTTGAAATAAATAAGATGGGAGATGAGGAATCCTAGCATGACCAGATAGTAGCCCAAAATTTTAATGAACTAAGGATTGATAATATTGATGTCATCCCACAAGAGGCTAAAGAGATGATTTTGAAGAGTAATAGGCTTATTGTCCGTGGTATGGAATTAAAGAATTTTTTTTTACTTGATCAAGTGAGAACACAAGAAGACCCAATGTTGATTGATGAGTTTGACTTAGATGAAAGGGTAAGTGGCACAACCCTAAGATTGAAACCTTGGCATTCTAGGCCAAACAAAATATTACACAAAAACCAAGATTACTAGATGTAGTGTAGGAAATGAAAGGGACAACTATGGTGAAAATATTAAAGGATACATCTCCTCTAGAAGGCTCTGCAACCATGATAATGCATTCAAATATGTTCACTTGAGCTACAGTTGAGATGGAAGCTAGATTGGGAGAGTACGGAAAGAAACACAATTTTTTAAATGATGAAGTCAATAAATTATTCATGGAAAATGTGAAGTTGAAGGAACAATTGAAAGGAGCGGGCCCCTCATAGAACAAGTAAATAATGTTATACCAACCTCCTCCTACTCCACTAGTTGATATAGAAAGTGCTTCTATTGAACAAGTGAGTATTGTTAGACAGGAGATTGAAGAGTTAAAGAAAGACAACATTGAGGGTAAGGAAGGAGTGAAAAATAAAATCTGCAATGTTTTAGAGAAGGTCCTCAAGCATAGGATAAAGGTAATTGTGGATAAGGTGGAAAGTGTGTATGATTGCTACAACTAAATGACATAGGTAATTGATCAGATGAAAACACATGTACCCATATTGAACCCCCTTTTTAAGAACTAGCAGCCCATACACCACACATTGGTAACCTTGTACAAAATATTATAGAGGAGTATTGAGGCTCCTGCAACATTAAAACCTATAGAGCAGATGGCCAAAATAGTTATAGATGAATTCCAATATGTACAAGGAGAGGACCAAAAGATCAGAACAAGAATAGATTCATTTCATACTCTGAAGCAATGGTTTGTGGCAAAAATATTGAAAGATGATGATCAATTGAAGGACCTCACTAAATGGAAGAGTGAATTTGGCTTGATTGTTCCACATTGCATCACTTGCATACAAAAGGATGGTGAGTTGAGTCTTGATAGGTTCGACTTCATCATGGATGGAGTGATAGCCTTGGATGCTAGATATTCTAAGTTTATCATTGATGGCAGGGCATTACTAGACAATCAATGGAAGATTCACCTTGAAAATATATTGAAAATTCAAAAATATAAATGACCACATGATTATACAGTGTACAAGTGGGAGTAGAAGTATTTGGGTCCTCCCAAACAATAGGCTTTGGGGATGTCATAGTGGAAGAACCGGGCCTTCAGATGTACACTAATAAGGAGAAAGGACCTTGAACATATCTTCAATGATTAGTGGTGCCTTATGAAGATTAATAGACTATGGTGTCATGAGTGCTATAGACTTCATTAGTTATCTACTTTCTCCATTTTATGTTTTAAGAAAAAATGATGTTTAGTTTAGTTTATACGAAGAGGCATGAATTTTGAAAAGATATCATATTATGTAACAATTTGAAGCTTGCTGCTTGTCTTATAAAAGAAAAACCAAGACCAAATTTTGATATCATCATCATAGGCATTTATAGAAACATATATGAGGAGACTTTTGTTATATTGTAATATCTATTTAAAGCAGTCAATGGAGAAGAAGATTTAATCTCATGATCAAATTTTGGTTTCAAATATTTTTTGATAATGTGTGTGAATGGATTTTTTTTATGTATTTTAGGTTGGAATATAGGGGTATATTAGGAATTGGTATCAATTATTTGTTCATAATATTGTGTATGATATAATAAGTTGTGGTCTCAATTGCAGTATTGGATTTTTATGTATTTCATGTGGGAATATAGAGGTATATTATGAATGCAATATTTTAGATATGATTTTATTGAAAATATTGAACAATTTTCTAATTTTGTAGTCTCTTAGTTTTATTTTTCAATGCCAGTCAAACCTAAGAGATCATTTCTTTGTTTGTAATGAGGAGGCTTAGTTCACCTAATGTTAAGATATCTATATGTATTATTAAATCACAAATGTTCATTATTGTTTCCTTCACACAAGCATATTTAATGCATGTGGAAGCTAGAAGTTGTATTACAAACTAAAGCTATCATCTAGGATGTACAAGAAAAGTCTAGCATCTACAAAACATATAGGACATACAAGAAATTATATTCTAAATAAACAAAATTAATTTTAACCAAAGAAAACTAAGAAGAATGAATTATATTCAATAATAAATTGCACCGTACATATTACGAATGTTTAGGTGACAAGCTAATCTCTTAAGGTGACATGCTAGTTAAGGTGACAAAACATCATCATAATCATCTGCATTGCTGATTACATTGCATTCCACATCTTTCAAACTAAAAACATTACTTCACATTGTATAACTAATAACTAGAAGCTGATAGATGAGAAAATTTGAATTACAATATAGTTTTTACAAAGTCAACCTAAGTAATTATGCAATTACTTCACATTGGGGTATGTGTAGGATCATGATGGGCCAAAATGTGGCAATATGATGGGTATGTGGTTGACGACTTTTTCTTTACCCAAAATTGATGAAACAAAAAGGGTTTTTAAAAGGGATTCTCAGCTTTCCATCAATATAAATTATGCTTTACTTTGAATTTAATAAACAATTATTGTTCATTTTCTATTTGAATTATGAATAAAGTCCTAATTGATAGGTTGATTGAAAAACATCTATAACTTTCAAATGGTATCACATTTTTTGAATCTAAAACATGTGTCACATTCTATGCTTCACATACTATAGGATTAAAAAAACAAAAAATTAATTTCATGAAGTTTTGACCAAGTTAAGGTGGTTAGACATACGAGTTTTATATTTTTTTTAAAGTTGTAATAAAAAAATCATAATTAATTATTTACTTGGAAAAAAACTACAAGAAAATATGCATCACATGAGTCCTCTACTTATATCTAAAATCTTATAAAAAAATATGATCATTTTATTGTGGTTAGGGTGGTTAGACAAACACCTACTTATTTTTTCCAATTTAAGTACTACTACATTGAAATTTCAAATTTTCACCAAATAGTTTTTAATTTATCTAAATAAACCTAGTAGTTTAGAAACTACATTCAATTTCTACAGATTCTATTCTTACATATTTTTGAAATAATATAGATAACTTATTCAAATTTTTATGTCAAGTTGCCTAACTTTGATTTTTATGATTTTTTTGCCACTTAAGGGCCTATTTTTTCCATGATGATCCTGCATATACCCATTGCATAACTAATAACTAGGAGTAGCTACCAATTACATTTGTTTGTCATGGCATTCCATGTGACCACATTTCTTTGAGGAATTTTTTCAAAGACTTCATTGCCTTGCCTATGCTACCACATTTTTCATACACATTGTCTACCAAAGCATTTTATCAAACAATTCACTGCCTTGTTGCTATGGCTAAAATCCTACAATAAGTGCTTTTGAATAAGCTATGGATGCATGGAAAAAATCTATCAAAGCATAATAGTAAGCAATAGCATAGACAAGGCAGTGAACTGCTTGAAAAAATGCCTCAAAGAAATGTGGTCTCATGTGATGGAATTCCATGACAATCCATAACAATTTGCTTGTCATGGCATTCCATCACCATGAGACCACATTTCTTTGAGGAATTTTTTCCAAAGTTCATTGTCTTGTCTATGCTACCACATTTTTCATACATGTCTACCAAAACATTTTATCAAACAGTTCACTGCCTTGCTGCTATGGCTAAAAGCCTAAAATAGGTGATTTCAAACAAGCTATGGATGCTTGGAAAAAATCTATCAAAGCATAATAGTAAGCAACAAGCTATGGTCTCATGGTTTTTTTTTGGTGCGAAAATTGACATGATTTTATTTGCATTTTTTTGGCAATTTTGCTATTTGAAATGGGGAAAAATATCTGTGGTCAGTTTTGTGCATTTTTTAATTGTAGGTTTCTCATAGTTAGTGAAAAAGGTAGTGTTCATGAAGGAATGGAAAAGATGCGTAAAGCCTTTGATTTATACCCTTACAATGCAATGACATTGAATCATTTAGCAAACCATTTTTTCTTCACAGGGTAGCATTTTATTGTGGAACAATTGATTGAGACAACTCTTGTTTCAACTAACCTCCCTCTCATGAAATCTCATTCATATTATAATCTTGCATGATATTATCATAGTAAAGGTGATAATGACACCACTGGGCACTACTACATGGCATTAGTCAAGGAAAGCCAAAGGCCATAGGATTTTGTGGATAGGTTCAATTGAAGCTGGGAGATCTTAAGAGTTTTCTCTCAAATTTTGAAAAGGTTCTAGAGGTCCACCCTAAGAACTGTGAGAGATTAAAAGTTGTAGGCCATATATATGATCAGCAAGGGAAAGAAAAGAAGGGTTTGGAAATTTTAAGAAAGTAAACTCATATAGATCCATGTGATGCCCATGCATTATCAAGATGGGTGTGTTATTAATATCGACAGACCCCAGTGCAACCTTAGATTCTATTAAGACAACAAAGTCTCTTTTGAAGAAGAGGAGAGAAGAAGCACCCATTGAATTGTTAAACAACTTTGGGGTTCTTCATTTTGAGCATGATGAACTAGAGTTGGCTCAAAAAACTTTTATGGAGGCATTATGAAATGGCATTTGGGTTGAATTCATAATAAAACTCCTAGTGCCAATTCTGCAATTTTTTCTATGTGCTTTAAGGATATGGAATTCTTCCATCAAATAGAAGGTGGTGTTTCACTTGAGTTACCATGGGATAAAGTAACAATACTATTTAATCTTGCTAGGTTATTTGAATAGCTACATGATACTGAAAAAAAATATTTTATGCAAGCTAATATTGTTCAAGTTTCCTGATTATGTGGATGCATATCTATGTCTTACATCCATGGCTCAGGCTCGGAATGAGATCCAACTAAGCCTAGAATTGATTGGGGATGCATTAAATGTGGATAAAAACTTATCAAATTCTTTATGAATTCTTGGAAACATGGAACTAAAAATAGATGACTGGCTTAAAGCAAAAGAAACAATTAAAGCTGCACAAAGTGAATCAGATTCAAAGAATTCTTATGTTGACATTTCACTTGGAAATTGGAATTATTTTGCAGCTTTTCACAATGAGAGGAGGGATCTACAGAATGAGACAACACATCTTGATAAGTCTAGAGAACTATCTTGTAAAGTGTTGGTACGGAGACCAGGAAATGTTTATGCTACAAATGGGGTAACCATTGTGCTAGTTGTTGAATATGCATACTCTGATTTTGAAGATGATGAACTATTATAGAAATAGAGTTTGATAGAAGATGATCCATATGATGATGATTTCTAGGCTTCCAGAGCTTTAACCAAACCTAACCAAATTGTAGAAACAAATTCCAAGAGAAGATGATGTATACAATGACGATGAATAAGCTACCTCAAAATTTTAGTCAATCAAATATGCGTTGTCCCTTCCAAATCCATTTGAAATAGTTAAATGATATCTTATCAAAAACCTCAAATGAATCATCTATATGTTATCTTTTCATTTTTCCTCTTTCTTGTTTTTTATGGGTAGCCTATTTTAGTCTTTATTTTAGAACATTTTTTGTGTCCTTCAATGTATTATGCTTTATCTTTCTATTAGATTCTAGATTAAAAGAACCTATAATTGAAAATAAATTAATTCATCTATTTTTATTTTATAGTCCCAAATAAGTGGATTAAATTAATCTACTGTTAAAAAAATCTTGTACAATGTAATGTCCCCTTTTCAAAATGAAACCAAGTTGAAACTCAATTGCTCATCGTTCATTTCCCATGGGCCTTGGGGATTTTTCTCTTGGAAAATAGGAGTATAATAATAACTCAAGAGGATCTTAATGTCATAAAAGGGGCCACTTAAGTTTTATCATAAAATGTAATTATAATAAAGAGGGCCTCAAGTAAATTGATATTAATATTACACTTGTGCTCAAGGGGCGTTGTGATTGTTGGAGTAATATTGCATTATTTTTGGATAAAAATATATCAAGTTTGTGGTTACCATCTGCCATATAAGTCATTGCCATTAGATCATGATAATGGTTTCATTATGATCATTGGTTGTTGTTGATACATTCCATCATAGGTGTAGATGTGAAAAAGGTTTCATAGAGCTAGTCACCAGCTTCCACATATTTAAATTACATCATTATTTCTAGGGTAGTGTTGCAAGTTGGGGCACTTAGATATATGGTGGATCCATATGGTATGTGCAACTCTTGTATTGATGTTGAAACAATAATATGAGTTTAGATTATGGTGTGCAACCCTTTAAAATTATTGTCACATCTAGGGACCATTGTGGTGACTTCATATTTGATCTAGGTATCAAGAATATATGATCTATTATTGTTGAGGTTTTAGGAATGTTGGGATGAACATAAGTCCATATTGTATGCTTCATGACAACCTTTTTTTACTATAATTCCATAGACTAGCTTGTCGATCAACACAAGTATTTGAATTATTGCATCAATATTTTTCATTTTCAAACTTTATTTAATCTGCAAATTGGGTCCATATTGTTGTTTATTTGCATTGTACTATATCTATGAAATATCTCAATTTGTGTAATAAAAAATGCTAAAAAGGAGGGCATAAAATTGGAAAATACCAAAAAATAAGAAAGTTCTAGAATTGGGGGCATTACAATGGTATCAGAGTTGGATCTTGTTAGCTTATGATATTTTCTTCTTATATAGTCAAGTGATAGAGCCAACAAGTATTATCAAAGGTAACTTAGAAAATCTATCTATTTCCTAAGAAACAATTAAAGCTGCACAAAGTGAATTAGATGCGAAGAATTTTTATGTTGACATTTCAATTAGAAATTGGAATTATTTTGCAGATTTTCCCAATAAGAGGAGGGATCGACATAACTAGGAAACACATCTTGAGAAGGCTAGAGAATTGTATTGTAAAGTGTTGGCATAGAGACCATGAAATGTTTATGCTGCAAATCGGGTAGCCATTGTGCTAGATAAAAGGGTCCAATTGATATTGCAAAAGAAATTTTTACATAGGTACAAGAAGCTATAGCAGGAAACATCTTTGTTTAGATACCTGATGTGGGAAAATCTAGCATATGTTTACTTTGAACAAGGACAATTTGTACTTGTAGTAGTGAAAACCTATCAATTTTTTTTGAGGAAATTCTATTTTGGCACTAATAGCCAAATTTTATTATATTTAGCTCAAACACATTATGAAGAGGAACAATGGCAAGATTGTAAAAGAACATTATTAAGAGCAGTAGATTGTAACTATGAAATGACCAACCTGGAATTTTTTTTGTTTGAAACTTCGCTCCTATTTTTAAGATTTTCATAATATATTTGCCCTTTGTTTTCTCATGAGTTTGACATAGTTTCAACATGTAAAGGATGGATACATAGGATAGAAAATAACAAGATTCATTCTTGAAATAAGATTCTATCAACAATGTATTTGCAGCTTGAAAAATCAAGAAAACTAATAGAGTATTTCTTCTTCAACACAGATATTTAATAATTGTTAAATCATTGTATTGCTCATTTATTTTTAGCAAAAAAATTCAGTTATATATGAATAACATCAAACTAAGATTTATGCTTATTTCAAACCTAGAAATGGTGTCAAAACAACACATATGATATTTCTCAAAGGTGACGCCTAGCTACAAGATGCCAACTCTAAAGCCCTAGGCTCAACAATTCCAAACATCTGAGTAATCCCCACTAAGTTGAATAGAAGTAGTCTACTCCAACACTTGAGACTTCAGATGTTTCTACCCCACAAGCCATCCCTCCTGGAGAAGTTTGACCTTATTTAGAAAATTCCAAAACTCATCAAAAAATCACTTTCTTGTGCTTGATGGAATCGCCATGACTAGAGGATGATTTATAAACAATACCTATTTAATATAAAGATTCCTTCTCAAAGATACAAGCAAAAACATGAGTTCAAGCCCTAAAATTTGAATACCCAGAAATCATTAAAATCACCATCAAAATATATTTAATCATCACCAAAATTGATGCTTATTCATCACAAGTCAAAATCTTATAATCCTTCTTCCAAATATGACCAAAATCTTCAATCTAAAAGTTTGAACCTACAACTTGAAGTAGAAATGAAGCTCTTGTATTAAGCCTCCTTGCAAACCCTCCTAATGTTGTCTTTCAAAGATGGGGAGAGTGTAATCTATAGAGGTTTTCGTCTCTGCAAACCCTTGTTTCCTCCAAATACAAGCTTCTAGAGAAAGACCTATTCCAGTTTCATAATCCAAGCATGTTTAAATGAGCCTCCAAAAATTCCTTTTATCATAGTTTCTCTAGCAACCCTAAATGCATGCCAAAACTCACTTGCTTTTGATTTTATTTCATTTTTAATATTTTTTCTTCACACTTTGGCATCCAAAGAGGAGACATAAAAATATATCTTTTAATCTTAACCTAACTTTAGCCTTTTTTTTTTTTAAAGAAAGGGGTAAAAACTTTATTAATAATCAGAGAACAACATTACAACACATCAACAGGCCAAAGCCCGAGAGCCACCAGAACCAGCCAAGAACCAAAAATCCACATCACTCAGCATCCCTAGTATTACCATCTTCAGAAAGAATCCCCTCCAAGTCGTGGCAGAGTTCCCGAGAAACTTGTCCCAACTCATCAACATTCCAACCCTCAGCGTGCTCAGAAGCCCACCGAGCCAAACAATCTGTCGCTTTGTTCCATTCCCTCGGAATGTGAACAAAGGACACCATCTCCATCATGGAACTAATCCACAAAATCTGTTGAACCAACCTAGCCAGCTGCCAGTGAACACCAGAAGACTTCCTTTCCTTTAGCAAATTTATCAAGACTTGCGAATCAGACTCACAGATAACCTTGTGCCATCCCAAGGCAAACGCCCACTCAAAGGCGTATAAGATTGCCAAACCTTCCATCAAATTAATGGGTTGCACCCCCTCATGAACAGAAAAGAAGAAGATCGTTGACCCCCTAAAGTCTCTGCCAATCCCCCCAACCCCAGCAGGCCCAGGATTACCCCGAGAAGAGCCATCTGTGTTGATCTTCAAGATGCCAGTCAGAGGGGGCACCCAGCTACCCATCCTAAGAACCCTTTGCCACTGGCTCCGACTGCGCCTAAGACTAGCAAATGCCAAAGCCAACCCTTGAATCCCCAATCTATCCACCACTGTAGCCTCCCCTTTCTCCAGGGGAAACCCAACATCACATTTAGCCGCCACTGTTTCCTGAATCATACCCAAAATTCTTTGCCAAACTTGCTGCACAACCATTTTCTCACCACGGAAAATCCTACAATTTCTCTCAAGCCAAATCTGCCACAGGGTGAAAGTAGGCCCCACATACCACACCTCCTGCAAAAAAGAGGCCACCAAAGGAGGCCTACCCAAATTGCTCCAAAAGTCAACCAAAGAGGAGGCATGAACACATGGACTGTTCCACACTCCCCACCAGAAATGCCACAGCTACGTAGCAAAGGAGCAACAAAAGAACAAATGAGCAGACTCTTCTTCCCCTCCCCCACAAAGAACACAAATAGAGGGGCCCTGAAATCCTCGCTTCTGAATGTTGTCCCACGTCAAACATCTGTTCCGGGCTAAGGTCCAAACAAAACAATTACACTTTGGCCAAGAAAAGTTATTCCACACTCTCCTCCACTAGGGAACCTCCGCCCCTTCCAGCTTACGAGCTAACAAAACTTGATACCCAGAAGCAACAGAATAGACCCCCTTAGGATTAGGAGACCAAGAGAGGACATCTCCATCCCGGAGGGAACTACATCACCTTCTAGAAAGGATATTATGAAGCTCTGTGCATTCTTCATTCAATCCAACGTCCGACCATTCATTAGGTTGCTTCCATCTCACCAACACTAGTTGGTCATTATCAGAGAAGGCCATAAAATCACTCACCCTAGACCAACCAGCCCCAAGAAACCTCTGGCACAGCAACAACAAATTAGGGAACTGAGAAGTAATGGGAGGAAATCCATCCCAAGAATCAGACCAAAAGTGAGCTGACGACCCCCCCCTACATATCCAGAAAAGGCCATCCTTAACAAGTGCAACACCTTTCTTAAGCGTACTCCAAATCATCGAGCCTCTCCCCTCCAAGGGAAATCTGGGAATATCCTGCCAAGAAACCCCAGTGAAGTATTTATGAGATAAGATCCTAGCCCAAATTTGATCCTGCTCCACACACCATCTCCAATACAATTTGGCAGCCAGTGCCTCCCCGGTCAAGGACGACTTCCTTAACCCAAGGCCACCGAACTGACATGGACTACAAACAGTATCCCAGCTAACAAGGCTCCACTTCAAAGACAACAAGCTACCAACCCAAAGAAACTTCCTGGGTAAAGCATCTAAATCCTTAAGAAATCCCATCGGGGCCACCTGAAGCATACATCTATATGTGGGAAGAGCCTACACCACCGACTTGAGCAACTGAACACGACCAGCAAAGGATAGCCACCTATGAGTCCAGTGATTAACTTTCACCAGAAATTTATCCAAAATATTCTACCAAGAATCCTTAGGCAGCCTACCAGCAGAGATAGGCACACCAAGATAGATCAAAGGAAGCCCTCCAATTTGAAATCTCAAGATATGGGAAATCCTCCACTGAATGGGCCTAGGGGTGTTAAAGAAGAAGATGGAGGACTTATCCTCATTAATCCGTTGACCCGAGGCAGCAAGATACACATCCAACAGCTTGCGCAAAGTGGAAGCTTCCCTAATAGTAGCCATACCCATCAGAGCCGTGTCATCCACAAACTATAAATGGGATTGCGGAGAAAAATCGCCTCCCCACCGCCACCCCTGAATAATACCCAAGTCAACATTCCTTCTTATCAGACGCCCCAAACCTTCCACAAGAAGAATAAATAAATATGGAGAAAGGGTATCTCCCTGACGCAACCCCTGAGAAGCACCAAAAATTTTAGAATGCTCCCCATTAGTTAACACAGAGAAAGAAACAGAGGTAACACAACTCATAACCCACTGAATCCATTCATTTCCAAACCCAAAAGCTCCAAGCACCCGCTGGAGGAAAGACCATTGGACTCGGTCATAGGCCTTAGCCATATCTAACTTGATGAACATTGCCTTATCATTGGAGCTGGCCATTGAGTGAATGGTTTCAAAAGCGATAACAACCCCATCCAAAATTTTCCTACCTTCCACAAAACCACTCTGTTCCTCTGAGATCAACATTTTCAACCACTTTTTTAATCTCTCAGCAATCAGTTTGGAAATAATTTTGTAAATCATGTTGCACAAGGAAATAGGTCTAAATTGACTTAACCTATCCGCCCCATCACATTTAGGTATGAGAGCAAGAAAAGTAGCATTCAAAGCCCGTAACATCTGCTTGTTCTTCTGGGACTCCTGAACAACAGCCAATAAGTCCAACTTAATAATATCCCAAAAGTCTTGAAAGAATTCAATCGGGAAGCCATCAGGGCTAGGAGCCTTCCCTTTCTTCATTCGGAACACAGTCGCCTCCAACTCCTCTAGAGAAACATCACCCATGAGATGCTCATTCATTTCCCTTGTGACCAAAGAGGGAATACAGGAAAGGACCTGAACCTCCTCAATAGATCCACCATGCCCATCCTCCCTAAATAAAGATTCAAAATACTGCACAGCTTCATTCGAGATTTCCTGAGAAGAAGAGAGCTGCTCCCCTCTTTCATTAATCAGAACTAAAATGGAATTACCTTGCCTCCTGGCTTTTACCGAGTTAAAGAAGAAAGCAGTATTTTTATCTCCTTCTTGAAGCCACTCAATTCTAGCCTTCTGCCTCCAAAATATTTCCTCTCTCAACTCACACTCCTCTAGCACCTTAAGAGCCCTGGCTTCATCCTGGAGCAAGCCAACCATCACTCCCTCTTCCCTGATCACCCTTGTGATGCCATCCAAATCAGCTTGAGCATGAGCCTTATCATGGAAAATATTTCTGAAGCATTGTCTATTCCACCGTTTGAGCTGAGATTTGGTAAATTGAAGTAATTTAGCAAAAGTATACATCGCCGTACCATATGAAGGTCTGCCAACCTTCCACCAATCTGCCACTTGGGCATGTAAAGAAGGGTCCCACAACCACATGAGCTGAAACTTGAAGGAAGGAGAACGAGGCACACGAGCAGAAGAAATGTCAAGCTTAATGGGCCAATGATCCGAACCCCTCCAGTCCAAGATTTCAGAGCAAGAGGACCACAAGCCACCAATCCAATAGCAGGAGACCAGGAAGCGATCCAACCTTTCTGAAATGCTATTATCCCTTGTCCTCCGGTTGTTCCAAGTGAACCGACCATTACTGGGCTTGATGTCAACCAAATTCAAAGCAGAGATGTTTTCTTGCAGAAGAAGTGCCGAGGGGTCCAACCTTGCATTACCTCCACGCTTCTCAACCAACTCAGCAATGGCATTGAAGTCACTAGCCAGAATCCACAGATGAAGAGGGACCATGCTACGCACATACGCAATATGGGACCATAGCAACTGTTTGCCAAGAAGATCAACAGGTGCATAAATATTAGAGAAAAGAACAGACTCTCCCGTTTCAAACCAAGAAGCCACCATAGAAATGGAAGACTTAAAGGACATCCACCAGATAGGGCGGACCTTCTGAGGGTTCCATAAACAGGCCACACCCCCAGCAGAACCAAGAGCACCAATGCACTAGCACTCACCACTCCCCCATAACTTGGGCATCATACCTATCATATCCTCAATCGATAACTTAGTCTCCTACAGGAAAAGAACATCAGGAACACTACTTCTAATCAAGTCGCGAACAACTTTTTGTCGAGGGCCACTGTTCAAGCCCCTCACATTCCATGATAAAACAATCATTTCAGGGAGTTCAAGAAATGAGAATCCAGAGTCTTGACCGAGCCCGACTCCACCAAGTTTTCCCCTGTTAATTTAATCTTTTCCAAATCCTTCTTATGACCAAGCTTGGAAGATTTCTCTCCCCCCCTTTTTTTAGGTCCTTTTGGTGAATACCCAAAGGATATGGAGACTTGACACTCCTCCCGATAATAACACCGTCGCTTGACCCCGGAGGAGGCCCATCCCCACCAACCTTCTTCAACTCAGCCACAGGAACTGACTCCGCTAGAACACCCAAATGAAGATCCATGACCATCTGAGAGCCATCCCCATCCATTGCATCTTGGGCAGCCTCAGAGACTAGATCATTCTGTCCTGTACTCAGAGTTCCGTGATCAAGGTTTACCAATCCCGGATTCACTTCTTGCTGGCTAAGATCATCTAACACCTCAAATCTGTTAAAAGTGTCCTCCTCCTGTCTCTCTTTCAAGGTCCTCTTTTGACCCCTATTCCTGTTGCACCCCTTGACAAGTACAAAACCATCTGCAGCTTCCCCATCACCAGGGATATGATCCTTCCCCCTGTCAGTCATAGGAGGGTTGCGAGGAACCTGAGGAGAAGGTGGCTCCACAGGCCTAGCCTTTGGACACCGACGCAACAAGTGACCATATTCATGACACAGACGACAACAGAATGGAAGAGTCTCATAATCCAGACACTGCACCCAAGAGTAAGAGCCTACACACATATCTATAGAGTCTGGCAAGGGTTTACCCAAATCAATTTTGACACAGATGCGGGCATAAGTCATTACCTTTCTATCCAGAGTTTGTTGAGAGGAGCCGATAGGTTTTCTAAGCAAAGATGCTATCAGTTGCAAAATATCATCATGACAACATTCCACTGGAAGTCGAGGAAGCTTGACCCAAACCGAAACCAGATTCGGAAGCTCCACCGAAGGTTTGAAACCCACATGCCAGGGTTTGATAAACAACCCCACTTGGTTATAAAAATAGGGACCACCCTCAAAGACCCTATTCCGATCCGCCATGCAGTCAAAAGTAACCATAAAGTAATTGTTAGCCAACAACATAATGTCCATTTCACCCTCCGGCGACTAGGTTTGTCGGGCCCAAGACACCAAAAATTGAGGAGAAACCCTCATCCCCAAAAATTTGCAGTATAAGGAGTGTCTGGAATAATAATCAATATCTTCAGCTATCATTTCAGGTGGAATTACCAGTGTAGGTCTCTCTTTACACCGCTCAAGGCATCCATTAACTTTAGTGATGCGGGATCCCCTCGACATGCGAACACTTCCATCTATCGAGTCATGAGAGAAAAGGCTATTGTCAATAACTTTTGTTGCATGCACTGGCGACTTTGAGCCAATCGCGGAATGGAAGTCCATGCCAGAAGGGCCCTGCGAGGCCTCCCCCATAGAAATTGAGGCAGCAAAGCCAAACACAATCCTATAAATCCAAACACCAACCCTTCCACCAAGCACCAACCCTTCCACCAACCACACCGCTGCCCACACCACCCTATCACGCAGCTTCAGAAGGAACAACAACCCCTTACCCTCCGTTCACCCAAAAAAACCTTTCCCCAATAGCCAAAACAAGCATGCAAGGGAAATCACCACCACCGAGGCCCCAAGAACTTGTGCCCAGCACAGCACACCAAGGAGGCCACAGGCGGACAGAAAACAGAGACCCAAAATGAGCCCTGGCCGCGTATCCTAGCCAACACACCAAGACCCGGACAAAGAACACCCTACACAGAAAACTGCCCCCCCGAAACGCCCAACAGACCCCACCCTAGCCGCGTAGGAACAGAGAAAAACGTTCACGAGCTAGGGCTCGAATGCCCTAGCTTGGTTCTTCACGTAGCAGACACGCGCGCCATCAATCAACTCATAATGTATTATATTAACTTTAGCCTTTTTAAATAAAATAAACTTCCTTTATTACCTTAGGCATCCGTCCCCCTTTTTGCAATATTAAATATTTTCAAAGCACTTTAAAATGAATTTAAGTCATTGAACTAGGCGCCATGGTACAAAAAGGTCCCCTTCGTGACCCTCAACAACATAATATAAAGTTACTTTATAA
The DNA here is from genome assembly GCA_007258455.2 of Sequoia sempervirens. NCBI lineage: Eukaryota > Viridiplantae > Streptophyta > Pinopsida > Cupressales > Cupressaceae > Sequoia > Sequoia sempervirens. The sequence goes on along the minus strand of VDFB02164847.1, from coordinate 77,967 downwards.
TGTACCTTTTTTTAAAGCACTAATCAAATATCAAATTGATTTAGCCTAAGTAACTTTATATCAACTGAATTTGTGCTACAGTGACCCGCCTAACTGGGACCCATTGACCCAAATTGACTTACTATTTTTAGAAAGTACTAAAAATAGTATACATCCCTAAAGCTTGATCTGAAGAGAAATCTAAGGCACTCGAGATGGCCCTCTAAAGATCGAAACACCGCACTAGAACCCCTACTAAAAATAGAACTTACAAAAAATAGTAAGTGTGCCTGAATCAACCCAATTGAAAGATGACATCGTAAAAATGGGACATTACAGTCCACCCTTCCCAAAGATTACTTGTCCTCAAGCAATGCCAGTGAGCCTTGCAATCCACATCGAAAACCATGCCAAAACCTGAAATGATTCCCAGGTCCCAAATAATTCTGGGTGGTCTTTAGCACCAATGCACAAGGCCTCTTGATAATCACTAGTAAGATGAGAGAAAACAACCCACCATAACTTAATCCACTCCTCAGAAATGTGTCCCTCAAGAGAACCAAGCTGAGGGGCCACAAGAGTAAACTCTGGAGGAACCACACTGACTCCCTCATCCCAAACAGTCATTGCACTAGAACTCAATGTGATCCCTGGGTTCCAAGTGAATCTTAGAAAAGTGACACCATGTTGAAGCTACACCACTTTGATCACAACTAGCGTACCAACATGCTCAAACTGCACCCTCCTCTCATGTAACCTAGGAAAGTAATCATCATCAACTCTACAATCTACCAACCAGGGAATCCCTCTACGGTTGCCAACTAAAATCATAACATTGACACTTGACCTCCAAGTGTCTAAGGAAGAGTTTCGAACACAACAATGCACCCAAACTATTGCAATCAATGTGACACCAAGCCAAACAATGCACACCATCTCCATGTAGTGTTTGTAGTGACTATCACTTACCAAAGAGGAGGCAACAAATAAATAAATTGTGTTCAAAAGAACACTCACAACCAACGGCCCAATAGATTTCCAAGGCTTGAAAACCATCCGCTTATGCAAAAATTTCTCCATAACCAACATGAAAATGTAAGGGAAACAATAATCAATCTGAAAAACCTACTGAAAATATAGGAGATATGAATATGGTGGTAACTAAAGAGACATCCCCTATGATCAAATCATCTTTACCAACTAGACACAACCATAAATTACTCAACCGCTTGTCTGGTGAAGTCTTCCAAAGGTGGATCAGAAAGTGGATAGTAGTACTAACATTGGGATTTTTCCCACAAGTAGAATCCTCAATGTAACTCAATGTGTCATTTAGAGTCATACCGACAAATGCAAATTCCTCCACTCTTCTTGCTAAAGGAAAAAAATCCTTTGCAAGAGTTCAACAAGCTCATCACCAAAGGACCTCAATGATTTGACATGCCTCCATTGTACTATTCTAATACAAGCATCAAGACTTGCAAAACCTCTCGTTGTTCTAACTCCAAGGAATTCTAAAAGATGACCCAAAGCATGCTGAAGTTCACTGTCCTGAACGATCACTGAGAGTAGGCTATCAAAGTTCACAACACAAACCTTCAAAAGATGAACTCTTTCAGTATGAAATATCCGTAGTAAACAAAAAGAACTACTACTCAAAATTGAAATCATCAAAGTAAAATATGATTTTGTTGCTCCACACAAAGAACACCAATAGTACCAAGGAATTTTCCAAGTATAGGCATGTGTGTTAAACATTGTTTTGTACCAAATAAACTCAAAATTGCTACCAAAAAACCTCCAAGAAATCACCAACTAGAAATCCTCACTACCTAACAAAGAATAGAGTTCCAACTCCATTGAATGAGAGCAACCCATGAACTGATCTGACTAACCTGCAACCAAACAACAAGCTCCAAGCTAAAAAATTGATCTATTATTTTCCAAGGAATACTCATAAGAGTGGCCATACTATCAATGCTCCAATATCTATTTAAAATCTCTCTCCAATCCATTTGCAAAATGGATGGTAAGAAATGGATTACCATTATCAATTGAGTTTTAGATCATCATCCCTCTAACACTCACTCCAAACATTCACAATGAGCTCCATTATTTCTTGGTGAGAATCCACGGCATAGATACCCAACCAAGAATGGTTTCTAACATTCCTAGAGAGGTGCACCACATAACTCTAAGTTCCTTCCAAAATAAAATACACATCATGTAATTTTGTGACTTCATTGTTAATCCCTTGTAGCCTATCCATGAAAGCATCCAAAGTTGATGTGCAAGGAGCAATAGTTGTCTTCAAATCCAATCCCAAAGAAATATTGGTATGATATATAACATCACTCAATGCAAAGGATGCATTTTCAAGTATGTTGATGCCATATGTATTTATGTTCTTCTTTCCCCAAATGCACATAAGAAACAAGCTGGAAACTACCTTTACTTAGGATTGTTATGAATTTTTTCAGTAAGCTCAAGAACAAGTTTTGGAATCCTTTCAAAATCTAAAATATTGAAGTCTCCAAGAATCAATACATCCCATGAATAATCTAGGTGTCCTAATGTCATAACACTCCTTATGAAATCCCCATCTGTCTCATTGTTTGCACAACTCATATCCAGTGGTCTCCTAGGAGAGCAACCAACCATCTCATAATGTGAACTCAAATTATTAGCAGGATGAAAATCATACTCCAACTCAGGTTCTGAATCTTCTCCAAGATCCAATACCTTACTATTTTCACCAAGTGCGACACTACAAACAAGAGTTGTTCCATCGTCTATCTCAAAAAGTGGCTTTTTGTATATCTTCTCTACACCCACCTCAAACAATGGGTTATCATTGAACACCACAAATTGATTCTTCCAATCATGTTTATGTAAATCAAGAGAACTGTTGCTGTGATGAATATCAAAATTAGAATTGTTATATTTTTCATCAATGACTCCAAGGTTGTCCCAAGTCTATTGTGCATCCTCATTATCATTTTCAGTAGTATATTGTGGATCCAAATCACCCAAGTTCCCTAACTTTATCTCAAAGTCAGCCCTGTGCAAAACTAAATTAGAATTGGTTTCAAGATCTTCATCCCAATCATCAACACTATCCTCCATACTTGCATTATGGTCATCATCACTAGAAATATCTGAACTCAATTCCACAATTGCTTTTTTGTCTTTCCCTTTATGCACAAACTCATCCACAGTAGTTGCATGCATGTCCAAACAGTCTTTCTGCAACTTCGTCACAGTCTTTATCTACTGAGGCACTATTTCCATTAAAATGATTTTTTGTTAAACTCTTTTCATTTTCTTGCTTCACACTTTTCCTTGCATTAGTAGAATATTTTGTAGATTTTTTCTTATCATCAAAAAGAGACTTTACCCATTCAGGATGCTCATGCACTTCCTTACACATTTGTTTTAAAACCTCACCATAATCTTACCAAAACTCAATATATCTTTGATAACTTTGCTTACTTTTATCATCCCTTCTAGTAGCTTCTCCTCAAAAGTCTTCATCTTCTAAATGAACCCTTCAGGATGGCAGGATACAATACTTTGATACCACTGAAATGACCAAACCCAAATATTTTTTTTTGAAACTTCGCTACTGCTATTAAGATTTTTAGAATATGTTTTCCCTTCATTTTCTCATGAGTTTGACATAGTTTCAACATGTAAAGGATAGATACATAGGACAAAAAATAACAAGTCTTTCTTGAAATAAGATTCTATCAACAATGTACTTGCAACTTGAAAACTTAAGAAAACTAATAGAGTATTTCTTCTTCAACACACAAATATTTAATAACTGTTATGGCCCAGCGATACAATGATTTAACAATATATTGGAATGTATAAAACAAACTTGATTAAGAGGCAAGACATCAATATATTGAACCTCCAAATACAATGAGCTGAGGTAAGGGTAAATCCCTTTTTTCCTTGCTTTCACAACGCCCACCAATTGCTGCCAATAACCTCCAATAACCAGCAACTGTAGCCTCAAAGAAATCAAATTTCAAATTGTAATAATTATTCCCACCACCCAAAAAATAGACCATGAAGCACAAGGCCAAACTTGCAGCCTTTATAGCTCAGTTATTTTTAGCAAAAAATTTTAGTTATAAATGAATAACATCAAACTTAGATTTATGCTTATTTCAGACCTAGAAATGGTTTCAAAACAACATATATGAGATTTCTCAAAGGTGGTGCCTAGCTACAAGATTCCAACTCTAAATCCCTAGGCTCAAAAACTCCAAACATCTGAGTAATCCCCACTAAATTGAATAAAAGTAGTCTGCTCCAACACTTGAGACTTCAAATGTTTCTACCCCACAAGCTGTCCCTCTTGGAGAAGTTTGACCTTCTCTAGAAAATTCCGAAACTCATCAAAAAATCACTTTCTTGTGCTTGATGGAATCGCCATGACCAGAGGATGATTTATAAACAATACCCATTTGATATAAAGATTCCTTCCTAGAGATACAAGTAGAAACATGAGTTCAAGCCCTAAAATTATAATACCCAAAAATCATTAAAATCACCATCACAATATATTTAATCATCATCAAAATCGATGCTTGTTCATCACAAGTCAAAATCTTATAATCCCTCTTCGAAATATGACCAAAATATTCAATCTAAAAGTTTGAACCTGCAACTTGAAGCACAAATGAAGCTCTTGTATGAAGCCTCCTTGGAAACCCTCCAGATGTTGTCTTTCAAACATGGGGAGAGTGTAATCTATAAAGGTTTTTGTGTTTGCAAACCCTTGTTTTCTCCAAAGCCAAGCTTCTGGAGAAAGACCTGTTCCAGTGTCATAATCCAAGCCTGTTCAAATGAGCCTCCAAAAATGATTTTTATCATAGTTACTCTAGTAACCCTAAATGCATGCCAAAACTCGCTTTTGATTTTATTTCATTTTTTAATATTTTTTCTTCACACTTTGGCATCCAAAGAGGAGACAGAAAAATATATCTTTTAATCTTAACTTAACTTTAGCCTTTTTAAAGAAAATAAACTTCCTTTATTACCTTAGGTGTCCATCCCCCTTTTTGCAATATTAAATATTTTCAAAGCTCTTTAAAATGACTTTAAGTCATTGAACTAGGCGTCATGGTACAAAAAGGTCTCCTTCATGACCCTCAATAACATAATATAAAGTTACTTTATAATAGACCCTTTTTTAAAGCACTAATCAAATATCAAATTAATTTAGCCTAAGAAACTTTATATCAACTGAATTTGTGTTGCAGTGACCTACTTGACTCGGACCTGTTGACCCAAATTGACTTACTATTTTTAGAAAGTGCTAAAAATAGTAAATATCCCCAAAGCTTGAACCAAAGAGAAAATTGAGGCACTTGAGATGGCTCTCTAAAGACCGAAACACCACACCAGAACCCCTGCTAAAAATAGCACTTACTAAAAATAGTAAGTGTCCCTAAATCAACCCAATTGAAAGAGGGTGTCGTAAAAAGGGGACATTAAAAACTACCGTAAGTTGCCAATCAGAAAGCTATAGATTTTATGTTTAATGTAATAAGGGTTTCGAATTACCTCTGAATTCACTGTAGAGGGCAACCCAAAATTCAACTTCATTGTAGACTTCAAATAATTTGCAGCAAACACCAAAGTTTTTTCCTACCTTTATAAAATTCTCCAGGTCTTCTCTAAACAATCTTTATCGCCCATGCAAGTGTTGTAACTTGATCAAAACACATCAGTATAGTTCATGCGCCTAGCTACTATAACTCAAAATGAGGTGCCTTAGTGTAGTTTGCACACCTCATTGTAGTTGTAGTCTAAATAGGAATAAAGCAAAATCACCAAATTCTAAATGAGAATAATGTAGAATCACACACAATACATGATTAATTCTAACAATCATTTCCCCAAATGAATTTTTAAATTTTGTCTAATTTGTACTCGCGTGACTATCTGTTTAGTCATTTTTATTTGTGTGACTAAATAATTTTTTTCTCAACAACCAAATTAGTCATTTATTTACTCATTTATAAATGTGTTGCAAAAAATTAATAGAATTTATTCATTTTTAGTTGTTGTGACTAAAATTGTTAGTCACCTAGTCATTTATTTGCCAAATTCTACTAGTGTGAGGAGGTAATTTTGTAGTAGCTTGGGAACCTTGTACTTATATGGTAAACTGTATTTTCAATGTCATTGGTATTGAGGATCCCAACATTCACTTCAAACACATTGAAGCAGTAGCCAAAACTGGACAAACCAAGGAGGTTGAAGATGTAACCAGAGAGTCAAACTTCTAAGATGTTGAAAAGACAAAAATAGAGTAGGGTGTTAGAGTGCATGAAAGATATCCTTTTTGTCAACCTAAGGGGAAATCTCCAAATAATTGTTCAAGTAAAAATTGTGCACCTTTTTTTTAATTTTAAATTAATAATGTTGGCTCTAGATGACATTGAAAATTGCTCTCTTATTTTTTATGTTAACTTCTTTCATGTCACACAAGTTGCCAAGGAATATTGTGAATAGTTTGATGTAGATTCATGTATCAAGCTATTTGAACAATTCAAGTCTTATGAAGGGCTATATTTCTTCTTGGGTGCATATTTGAGCTCCAAGTGATTTGACTTTGGACTGTCACTTGTATCATTTTGTGATTGATATTCATTGATCTATTTGAGGAGGTAATTTTGTAGTAGCTTGGGAACCTTGTACTTATATGGTAAACTATATTTTCAATGTCATTGGTAGTGAGGATCCTGACATTCACTTCAAATACATTGAAGTAGCAGCCAAAATTGGACAAATGAAGGAGGTAGAACATGTAACTAGAGAGTCAAATTTCTATGATGTTGAAAAGAAAAATAACTTTCTTATGGAAGCAAGACTTCCAAATGCTCACCCATTGATAAATGTTTGTGATTGGTTTGGATTTATCCACTATCATGTTCAGTAAAGCTTACCAGCCAATGTATATACAAAACATAGTTTTCAATCCATATTGAGTATTCATGGTGTGAAGTTTGCATAGGAGTCTTTTTTAGGACCCTTAGGATTCATTTTTCAAGTAGTTCTTTCATGTTTTAAAGTTGTATAAGAAAAATATACAGCATTGTAACTCAGTTTTCTCAGTCACAACATTGAGAAACACTTTGTAACACATTTTTCAAACCAAAGACAAATATTTAAGTCTTGTATTTGTTGTAAGAACACCTTTTCTCAATAAAATTTTAGTATTTTTCCTTCTTAATAGCTGTTTCATTATGTGCAAATTAAATGAATGATTGATTATGTTTTTCTTTGTTTTATGTTTAAACCTCAAAAGCATTGTCTCATTTCCAACACTTTTAGGCAAAAATTAGTGAACAAAAAAAATAAAAATACCAATTGATAGAAATTAGCATGAATAAATATGACTAAATATATGACTAAATATAATGATTGTGTAATTTATAAACATTGTATCAATATACTACTAGTTGATAGAAATCAGTGAACAAAAAAAATTAAATAAACTACCAAATTGATTAAAATGATGATTAAAATTAATGACTAAATACACTACCAATGGATGAAAATCAATGAATAAAAATGACTAAATATGTGACTAGTTAACAACAATCAATGAATAAATTAATGACTAAATATATCAATGAATGAAAAATGACTAAATAAGTGACCATTTAAAAAAAATCAATGACTAAATTAATGACTAAATACACTACCAAATCGATCAAATTAATGACTAAATTAACGAATAAATTGATCAATCAAATGACTAAATTAACAACCAAATCCATCAATCAAATAACTAAATTAATGACCAAATCAATCAATCAAATGACTAAATTAACAACCATATTGATCAATCTAATGACTAAAAATGGTTTAATGATCAATTCAGTCATGTTATAAATCACTGGAAATAAACTACTAATGGTCACGTGACCATGTCCAGTCATTTATAAGTAGTTTTTAGTAGTTTTTTAGTCATATATTGTTGTTTCTGTACTAGTGTATCCATGTTCTTAGAGCAAGGAGAAGCAAGGGGGATTCATCCATAGAGGGCCCATCTATGTGCATAGTAGGAGCAATGGAATGTGAGGTAGAGTTACCAAGCATCAAATGTCCTCCACATGAGTAATTAGAGAAGAAGGAGGTTGATACTTTCCAATAGGAACCAATGGGGAAGTAGGGGTGGGCTTCACTAGAGTCATACAATTTACATGAGATCCAACATCCTAAAAATACATGTCATCTTGAGAGGAATAGTCAACCAAAGAGTCAAAGGCATGAATATAAAGTGATCTTTGTAGACATTCTTCCACCAAGTCACTGAACCCTTGTGTCAAGAGAGTGGACACTTATTAGCCAAGTAGATTATGGTAAAAAATACATCGAAAGGGGAGGCTCTCATTGTCAAGTAGCTGAGCCCAAGGCCTACCCCTCACCATCAAAATCACGTCCCCATGAAGAGGCCTACAAATGTTTGAACATTAACCTACTACAAAGTAAACTCCCTTGATTAAACAATTATGTAGAGAATATTTTTTAATTAACTTAAATTCATAGTTCTCATCTAATTAAAGGGTAAAATTAATGGAGATAACTAATATTTTTGCAAAAAATAAAAAATAAAAAATAAAGCTACAATTAAAGGGGTTTGAGAAATGAAAATGTTAGTAGGAATTGAGTAGGTGATTAGGAGTAGGTGTTTAGAAGGAACTTCACTATCCAATTCAGAGGGTGGGTTCAAGCTATTGCAAACAAAGATTTAATGATTTCTAAGATGATAGTTTTGTTCTCCTATTTCCCTTTATTTTTTCATGAGTATTAAAAATGAAAATAAAATAAAATAAAATTGGGACATGGTTAAAGTGGTCACAAATTGTATATGTAGTCTTCCCCTCAAAGAGCCATAAACTGCATATATAGACTGCCCCTCAAAGAGGTTTTTTGACTTGAAAATAAATAAAAATAAATTCTAATTTAGAAAATATTTCCATTTAATATTATGTATAATATAAAGTAGTATAGTAAAAATATAAATGTATGTATGTATGAACATATGATGCGATATAGAATAAGTTATTATAAATTTTATTAGATTTCTATCATCAATTTAGATCTAATAAAAAAGTTACAATTCTTTTATATAATGAAAATATATTAACACCATCTTCGTACCATAAAAAGAAGGAAAAATGTGTGCCCTACTGACAGAGTAGTGAGAAAAGGTTTTAGAGAGTAGGATAGAAAAAGGAATAATACAAAACCAAATGAGGAGATACAGATTGACTTACTCGATATGACAACAAAAGATGTTGACAAACTAGAAAGAAAGGTGGTCATCGCCAAATTCATAGGAATGAGACTTTCTAGAGCATAGATAAATGATTGGATCGAAATAATGGATGAAATCATTTTGGTTGACCTACCAATCCCTATCTCCCTCCTTCCCTCCCTCTCCCTTCCACCTTACCAATACAAATCCCTCTTTCTCCCTCCTTCCCTCTTTCTCTCCCTCCCTCTAACTCTCTCTATAACTATACCTCCCACCCTATCACTCCCTATCTCCCTCCTTCCCTCTTTCTCTCCATCCACCTATCCCTCCCTCTCTCTCTCTCTCTCACACAACCTATCTACACCTACCCCTACCTCTCTCTTTATCCCTTACAACTTACCTCTCTATACCTACCTTCCCTCAATCCATCCCACCCCACCTCTCTTTCTTGTTGGGATATGGTGTTGTACACCATTGCATAAAATGATTTATTATAATGTTGCAATCAAATAATTATTTAGTTTTGATTCACCTTAGTGGTGTGTTTATTCACACTAGGTAATTATTTAGGGACCACTTGATGTATTGTAACATTGTATTATTATTCAATGTGTGGGAGACATGTGATAATAATTTAATATTGGGAAAATATTAAATAATGTGATGTCTTAGTACTCAATATTAAATGAGGGTTTAGTGGTTTTGTATTCACATGGTTTTGTGGTACATGGTTTCACCTTACTACTAGTTGTATTATGTGTGAGCTTGTGTCTATAAAAGAAAACACATGTGTAATGGTTTAGGTGGGATGAGTGGGTTGGCTATCATTATCGAGTCTTTCGGAGGAGTTCATTTGTGAAGCATGGCATCGGATGTGTGGATTCATGCTTGGAAACATGGAGATGCATTGAGAGGCTTGATGCTTTAGAGGTATTCATTGTAACTCTTGTATTGCTTTTTTGTTGAATAATATGATGGAGTATAGATGCTTTTGGAGGTTGGGTTTTTTCCTCTTGAAGGTTTTCCTAGGGTATATCTTATGTCATCTTTGATGGGTATGTTTTCTATTCTCTTGTATGTGGATTCTATGTACTTATTTCCATTGTTATCTCTTTTGGGTTATGTGGAAATTGTCGTTAGATAGATGCAAGTTTCCTTACAAGTGGTATTAGAGCTTTCATGGTTGAATATTTTTTCTTATAACCTTAGGTTGAGAAAAATTGCTCAAAGTTTGAATCTATGCAATGCATGAGAGAATGAAAGACATGACAAGATATGAGGGTTTTTTAGGTTGTTTATTGCATATCTAAGGGTTTTGGGTTTGTTGTTATAATGGGTTGTTTGTAGATTTGGGGTGTGAAAAAATTTGGGAAAAAAGGGTTTCTTGGTTGTGCATTCAAATGGGGGTTTCGTGGGGGGAATTTTTCACACCCGTACGCCCTTATTACTTATGTCGGCCTTTTGTTGAATGCCTAAAAGTTAGAAGATGGTGTATTAAATTTTTAAAGAAATATTTTAAAATAATCCTTACAGCTTTAAAGTATTTCAATCCTTTTAAACCGCCTCCTTTCCCTCATTAAAATCTTATTTTAAAATATTAAATGGAAAATTTTCATCACTTTAAATTTATTTATTTTTTCTTTGGAGTGAGATCCACCAAAATTTTCCTATAACCAGATTGGACAGTTTTGTTCTCGGAGGTGTAACTTTTGTCCACAATGTTAGATTTGGGTATGTGTAGGATCATGATGGGCCAAAAAGTGGAGATATGAAAAAAGTATCATTTTGCATTCACTAGAAGATGTGAAAAACTTGAGTTGAATTTTTTTTGGGTTTGGTGTTAGTACATTGCTCCATAGCAATGCCCAAGCCAAATTAATATAAATCGGATATCTATTTGAAAAAAAATTCAAAATTTACTGTAATAGTAAGATTTTGGTGTTATAAATTAGATATCCAATTTTTGCACACATAGACCCAAGAGTAATTAGGTGGAGGGTAGGAAAGAGAGAGAGAGGGAGAGAGAGGGGAAGGGAGAGACAAAGAGAGAGAGGGAAAGGGAGAGAGAGAGGGGGGAAAGGGAGAGAGAGAGGGGGAAAGAGAGAGAGGAGAGGGGGGAAAGGAGAGAGAGGAAATTAGGGGAAATAGAAAGCCGGACAGAGATAATGAAGAGAGAGAGGAATGAAAAGGAGGGAGAGGAGAGAGAGAAAGGAGGGGGAGGAGGGCTGAGGGGAAGGGTGAGGAAGGTTTATGGTTTATGGAATGGAGAGAAGGAAGGAAGAGAGAGGAAGGAAGGAGAGGAGGTCGGAGATCTGGGGCCGGAGGGGTAGAGGCCTGGGAGCAGAAGAGAGACAGAGGGAGGATGGAGTGAGATATTATCCCAATATGGTGCCGGGCAGGACGAAGAGGGCCGAGGAGAGACGGGAGAGGGGGCAGGAGGGAGGTCATGGTATGGGACCAGGAGGCCATGGCTCTAGGAGAGGGAGGAGGAGAGAGATAAAGAGGGAGGGACATGATTAGAGGGGGAGAGAGATCACAGGAGAGGGCAGGAGGGTCATGGGAGGGAGATGGCAGAGGGAGAGAGATAGAGGGAGGGCATGGGAGTGGAAGGAGGACGGAGAGAGGAGGAGGGGACTGGATGGAGAGAGAGGGAGAGAATATAGAGGGCAGATGGGCAGATGGAGAGAGAGAGCAGATGGAGGCCATATGACCCGGAGAGAGGCAGAGGGGGAGTGGAGAGAGATCTGGAGGAGAGAGAGGGCAGACAGAGGGGTCAAACAAGCCTGGGCTCATGGACATGGCTCTGAGGGCCATGGACATGGAGAAAGATAGTGACGAAGGAGATTAAGACAGATAGAGGGGGTGGTGGACTGGTGGAAGGTAGAGGGAGGGAGATATGAGAGAGAGAGAGGGAGTGGAATCTGGAGGAGAGTGAGAGTGGAGAGACAGAGGGCAGAAATAAGGGCAAGGGGAGAGATAGAGGGAGTGATGAGTGGAGAGAGAGGATCTGAGAGAGGGAGGGGTGGAGGGAGAGACTGGAGAGAGGGAAAGTATAGTGGAATAGTGGTGAGGGGAGAGAGATGGAGAGGGAGAGGAGATAAAGGGTGGAGGGGTGGAAGGTGGAAGGATAGAGAGATAAGGAGTGGAGGGGTGGGGGGTGGAGACGGAGAGAGAGGGATGAGGGGATGAGAGGGAAGATGGGCCAGGAATGGACGGGCCTAGAGATAGGCCAGGGATGGAGCTTACGGCAGACGGGACAAAATGCAGTGCTTCAGAGGGTATATCAATGAGATGGAGATAAGGAGGAGAGTCCCAGACAGAGGACATAGGATGGCCTGATGACCTGAGAGCCAGGAGAGGGGTGCAGAGGGTGGAGATATATAGGTGAGAGGGAGAGGGAGAGATAGATATATATATATATAGATATATATATAGTGCCAGGAGGGAGAGATAATGGAGAGAGAGGAGTGGACGGAGAGATGCCAGAGGAGACACAAGCCATGGGCAGAGGGCAGCAGAGGGAGAGACACAGAGGAGGGCAAGAGAGAAAGACCCAAGAGAGAAGGTGGAGAGAGACTTGAGAGAGAGAGAGGGTAGGAGGGATAGAGGGGAGGAGAGGGAGGAGGGGTTTAGGTTATGAGGTAGAGGAGAGATAAAGGAAGAGGAGAGAGACGGAGAGAGGGGTGTATGATTCTGTGGAGGAGAGGGAGAGTGGTGGAGGGGAAGAAGGGAGAGGCAGAGGGAGTGTAGGCATGGGAGGAGGGAAGAGAGGGCTTCATGGCAGAGTGACACGACAGAGTGGCTCCAAAGAAGCAGAGGGAGGAGTGGGAGTGAGATAGGAGAGAGAGATATATATATATATATAGAGAGGAGAGAGAGAGAGAGAGAGAGAGAGGAGAGATACCCAAGAGGGAGAGGGGGTGGAGGATGCAGAGGGATCTGGAGTGGAGGGTGGACAAGAGGAGGTAAGATGGAAGAGAGGGGGTGGAGGAGAGGGAATGGAAGAGATGGAATGAATGGAAGGGGGGTGGAGGGAAGGGAGGGAGAGGTCATGGTGAGGGTGGAGGGGGCTCAGAGTCATGGCCAGCCTAGGTCATGGGCAGAGGGAGAGGATTGAGGATGAGGAGAGGAGGAGAGAGGGGTAGGAGGAGAGACTTGAGAGGGAGAGAGAGGTAGAGGGTAGAGGAAATATGAGTGGATGGGAGAGAATGGACGGGGTTTAGGTTGGGAGGATAGGTGAGGGAGAAGGGAGAGAGAGAGAGAGAGATAGGGGTAGAGGGATTAAGGAACAGGGGGTAGAGGTGGACATAGAGAGGGAGGGGAGAGAGGGAGACCTTGGAGATATTGAGATGGCAGGTAATGGGCCAAGGAGAGACCTGAGATATAAGAGAGGGAGGGAGAGAGGTTAGAGGGATAGAGACATAGTAGACAAAAGGGCTAGTGGGTAGAGGGATAGAGGGTTTATGGTTTTAGGGGTTATGGTAGAGGGGGAGGGACATAGAGGGAGAGACCTGGAGAGAGGGAGGGGAGGGAGGAGACGAGAAAGAGAAAGAGGGTATATGGAAGGAAGGAACAGGGTGGAAGGGAGGTGAGAGAGAGAGGGGGAGGAGAGGAAGGAAGATGGGAGAGAGGGGACAGGAGTTATATGATGGAGAGATGGGAGGATGTAGATGAGACCTGAGAGGAGGGAGGGAGTGAGGATAGAGGGACAGAGGGTGGGCCATGGAAGGGAATAAGGGGAGGGTCATGAGAGGGAGGAGAGAGGAGGGTGAGAGAGATAAGAGGAGAGGGAGGAGGGAGATGAGTGGAGATAGATAGGGGAGATGCAGTGGAGAGGGATATGGTGGAGAGAGAGTGGAGTGAGAGAGAGAGAGAGAGAGAGAGAGAGTTAGAAGGGGGAAGGGAGAGGGGAAGAGGGGAAGAAGGGGAGAGGGGGAGAGAGAGATAATATTTAAATATTTTATATATTAATAATATATATACATTAACTAAAATATAGAAATAATATTTAAATATTATACATAATAATATAATATATTATATAGTATACATAATTCTGTAAGAGATTATCATAAATTTTATATTATATACTAAATTATAAACTATATTACATTTTTTAAAATCATATATAAAATAAATCAAATATCCGATATTTCTGACACAAGCCTTATTGCCTAGGGGTTAGCCTCAGGCTTTCTTTGGAATTTGGCTAGGACATGCCAATCCTAAGAAGTCAACACAAAAAACATGTTTAAAAACTTACCTTGCTTTTCTAGATTTTTCCCATGTGGCTGACCACTTTTTTTTACCCAAAATTGATGAAATGAAAAGGGTTTCTAAAGGAGATTCTCAACTTTCTACCAATATAAATTATGCTTTAATTTGAATTTAATAAATAATTATTATTCATTTTCTATTTGAATTATGACTAAAGTCCCATTGATAGGCTGATTGAAAAACATCTATAGCTTTAAACGGTATCACATTTTTGAATAAAAACAGCCACATTCTATGCTTTGCATACTATAGGATTAAAAAAAAAAAAATTCATGAAGTTTTGACCAAGTTAAGGTGGTTAGACATAAGAGTTTTTATATTTTTAAAAGTTGTAATAAAAAATTCATAATTAATTATTTACTTGGAAAAAATTACAAAAAATATGCATCACATCGAGACATAAGTCCTCTACTTATATTTAAAATATTATAAAAAATATTACCATTTTATTGTGGTTAGGATGGTCGAAAACACCTACTTCTTATTTTTTCCGAAATTTTAAGTACTTACTGTGCATTGAAATTTCAAATTTTCACCAAATAGATTTAAAAAAACCTAGTAGTTTAGAAACTACATTCAATTTACTACAGATTCTATTCTTACATATTTTTGAAATAATATAGATAACCTATTCAAATTTTTATGTCAAGTTGCCTAACTTTGATTTTTCCAAATTTTCATCACCACTTAAGGGCATGTTTTTTCCATGTTGATCCTCCACATACCCATTTTTTGACTTCTTGTAGTTGTTGAAAATTTGGTTCCGAGCACTACACAATGGTACAAGTTTGGTTCCCTAATTTTTCCATTTTGACATGTTTTTGGAGCTTGAAAGTTAGATGTTCTTGTTTGCATGGTTTTGGTCATAATTTTTTCATATAGAATTAGATTTTCTATTTTGAAGAGGCATTGGAGAGAATTTGCAGTGTACTACATATTAGTTCAAATTGTTTATCAGTTTGAGGAGCAGGTTAAGCTTGGTGCTTGTTTTATCGCTTGTAAGAGCTTGAGATTCAGGATGTGATTATGTGAGCATCCAGATGAGTCAAGAGGCGAAACCTTGAGGGAGTACACATTTTTATATATTATTTATGATGCTACAACCGATTATCGGATTGGTCCTTCTAGGTATAGGTTTACATGTGTTTTTCAAAATTGGGACTTTGATGGTGACATGTACATAGTTTTTCTTTGGTTTTGAGGACATGTTGGATGTGGTTTGAGACTTGGAATCTTGTATGGGTGGTAGTTGAGTGCAATTACAATGATGGATATGGTTATGGTGTCATGAATATGTAGGTATATTTGATGCATTGGCATGACATGCTCATGTATGTGGTGTTTGGTGATGATATGGTTTGATGTTAGGAGATTGCACTTATCTTCTTGATGCTTATTTGGTTCCTTGACTATGATTACTCATTTGTGGAAATGGTTGGAAAATCTGATTTGTGGTTGATTTGGCATTTGAGTCTTGATGTCTATAGGATTATCTTCTTTGATATCTCGGTTTGCAAGTTACTAATGTGATGATGAGTTTTCACGTTTCAATGGTTGGATCTACGAGTTATGTGATTGGTTGGTATGTGAAACCTACTAATTGCAATGGGATGACTCGGATGTGGACTATCTATATCCACTAGTTTTGTTTCATTGTTGTTGCAAATTTCATTAGTTGGCCTTGTTTGTGGTCATTTATACATTGGTATGTTGTTTCGGGATTGAGAGGATGGATGTTTTGAGTACTTGATTAGTTGATTCATGGGACTTGTAGCATGTGGTTTGATCACAATGTCATAATATCTTGTTATATTCATTGGTTATACACTTTTAGTGGGAGATTTTGACAATGACGACTTAGTAGTGTTCGATTAGTTTGTGATGTTTTGATGGTGGTTGTATTTATCTTCTTGACTTGGAGATCTTGGTTTTACTTGTATGTTACTGATATTACAGTTGAGTGTGGTAGACCTAGATGATCTTCATGGAGGAGATGGTTGTCAAGATTCCATGTGTAGCTCATATCACGATTCAGTGGGAGTTGTTGGCAGTGATGTGGATGCATCATTTTTTATGGTTATCTTCATGTGATTGGAGATATGTTTTCTTGGTTTAGAGTATGTTTTTTATGATGTCCATGTTATAATCTTGATTCTAGAGTAAATTTTGGCATATTACTTGTTCTCTTGAGGCCAAGATGTTTTCATTGGTGCATGTGATCTCCTAGGAGGAGATGGTTAGATCATGTTGTCATGATAGGTTCCTAATTTTGTGGTTGGAGCTTTGAAATTGATCGTGGTAGTTCTCTTTGTATTGGGTACATTGATCATTTGCTTGGTTACTTCATGATGGTGCTATGTTGTATTTGGAGTTTGGCATGGATTGATTGGTTATAGGTACTCATAGATACTTGGAGACATAGGTGATGGTTGGAGTTCTCTTGGTCTTAGAGACATTTTCTTGAGATGGTTACTCTTTGGAGGTTTCAACAGGAATACCGAGGAGATTTCACTTGGATATGGACGCGAGTTCATGATAGATCGATAGAGGAGATTATTCTTGGAGTGAGTCATGATGGCTTGGTTATTTTGGAGGAGAATTCTCTTTCCCCACTCTTGGTTTACTCGACAATTCATTATTTGAGAGGTATTTTCCCATTATATTTTTTAGATGTGCTATGTTTCATGCTCTGGTTTCTCATGAGATTGAGTTGATTCATGGTGATTGATTTGAATACTCATTTTAGGGTTGTTTAGAATGAGTTTATATGCTTTATCTTTCATTGATATGGATCTTGAGCTATGGATAGTTAGTTCTGGAGGATTCATGTTGAGGGATGTTATGGAATGGTTATCTCCTTGTGCATTTGAGTTTATGATATCATTCTTTGATGAGGATTGTTAGGAGATGGTTTATGGACTGATTTTCATTATTGGGGATGGTTACTTTGAGGTTGATCTTCTTTATTAGAGAGGCCTACATCCATGTTGGCATTGTTACATTGATTCATATGTTGTACTTGGTCTATGAGATTGAGTGTTATGAATTTTGTTGAGGCTTTTCATTTGGGGTTGTTTGGAGATCATAGTTGACACAACAATACACTTTTTTTGAGGTGTAGGTAGAAGGAAATTATGGTTTAGAGGTTTTCTCTCTTCATGGTTCCTTCCTGGATGTTCATGTTTTGGGAGGATGGTGGCAACATGTTAGAGATTCTGCAACTATTTGCGTTGCATGTGTGGATCATTGTTGTGGTTCTTGGTACTTCATGCTTTGATTTACTTATCACACCTTGATATATAGTGTTGATTGGTAGACTTTTTATGCTTTGACATTACCTATGCAGTGGGAGTTCCTAGATATATATGTTCTTAATTGGCATATTTGATACATGGAGCTTGATTTTAGTTTACAGGTTGCATATGTTCATGGCATGAGTTTTTTGATGTATTTATACCTTGGAGGTATGGATGGTTGGATGTATTATCATGTGTTGTGGATGCTATTTCTAATCATGTGGGTTTTTCAGTTGATAACAACTTGACTAGAGCCTTTGTTATCACTTAGACTTGATGCTTGTGCTCATGGATTGGTGCATCTTCACCTTGACATGTTCCTTTTCTTCCATAGGTGGCATGTTGGAGGATGAAAGGATTTCTTGCTTGAGATGGTAGTCACTTTTCTCTTATTGCAGGTATCTTGATGGAGCATGATAGCATGTTGGAGATTCATGTGGTTTTATGTATGGCTATGATGATGTATTTCATCTTGATCAATTATGCAATGTATACAACAAGTAGGAGAATGTTGGGATATGGTGTTGTACACCATTGCATAAAATTATTTATTATAATATTGTTATTAAACAATTATTTAGTTGTGATGCACCTTAGGGTAAACCCACAAAAGTGGTTTACAATTCTAGTGAGGAAGGAAAAGTTACAAAAAATGACCCCATACAAAAAAATTTGGTTTTTGGGGGTTCAAACAAAATTTTTTCGTTCTAAAGAACCCCCTTTCGAGTGAACCCATTAAATGTTGGGTCCCACATTTCCCAACAAAATAAGAAAAAAAAATGGTTGTGGAAAGGAGGTTTGCTCGAACCTTGGTTCGAGCAAACCTCGGTTCAAGCAAACCTTGGTTCAAGCAAACCTTGGTTCAAGCAAACCCTGGTTTGAGAGAACCCCCAGGGGTTCATTTGAACCCCCCTTTCCCCCCTTCTCCCCCTTTGGCACTAAAAAACTCCAAAATATTTCCCTTCGAAGCTCAAGTTGAGAATGAAAATGGAGGAGACTTCAAAGAACCAATTGAATGATGGTAGTCCTCGAAACGAGCTATCCAACGAATATAATTTTAATATGTTTTGGTTTTATTATGTATTTGTTTTTTAGATTTATTAAACATAGGTTTTTCACCGAAAAATCAAGCTCTCTATTCTGCACGTGGAAAAATAGCAGATTATCAAAAATTTTTTTGAAAAATATGAGTGCACTAGATATTGAAGTCCTTGATCCAACAAAAAAAATTGAATTTTGATACATATAAAAAAAGTTACATTGTATATGGTATGCCTATGTTTGAATTGTAATTGGTTTGACTTTGAAACTTGATTAAGGAAAAAATATTCAATAAAACACTATGAAACCAATTGGAAGCACTAGATATCATATTTACAAATCTAAATTAAAAAAAAAAAGAATTTTATCCTTCATAGAAAAAAGGCTATGTTGTATACGGTGAGTGTCACTCCTCAAAAATGGTGTTTACTGAAAAAACCTAGTTTTTGAAGGAGATGGAAAAAGAAATGCAATTTGATTCCTTTGAAAAAAATATATTTAGAATCTACAGAAAAAAAATTCACAAATCACTAGTTTGCATCATCTTCAAATTCCTCATGGTTTAGCAGCTATAGGTGCCTGAAAGTGAAGATTTAGTTAGAAAAAATTATTTCAGTGTCCAGTTTGGCCAAAAATTGTAAACCGGTATTGTGGGATCACCTCTTAGTGGCATGGTTATCCACACTAGGTAATTATTTGGGGACCACATGATGTTGTATTGTAACATTGTATTATTATTCAATTATGTGTGGGAGACGTGATAATAATTTAATATTGAGGAAATATTAAATAATGTGATGTCTTAGTACCCAATATTAAATAAGGGGTTAGTGGTTTTTTATTTACATGGTTTTGTGGTACATGGTTTCACCTTACTACTAGGTTTATTGTGTGTGAGCTTGTGCCTATAAAAGCAAACAAATGTGTAGTGGTTTAGGTGGGCTGAGTGGGTAGGATATCATCATTGAGTCTTTCTGAGGAGTGCATTTTTGAAGCGTGGCATGGGATGTGCGGATTCATGCTTGGACACATGGAGATGCATTGAGAGGCTTGATGCTTTAGAGGTATTCATTATAACTCTTGTGTTTTGTTATTGCTTAATAATATGATGGAGTATGGATACTTTTGGAGGCTGGGATTTTCCCTCTTGGGGGTTTTCCTAGGGTATATCTTGTGTCATCTTTGATGGGTATGTTGT
The DNA here is from genome assembly GCA_007258455.2 of Sequoia sempervirens. Taxonomy (NCBI): domain Eukaryota; kingdom Viridiplantae; phylum Streptophyta; class Pinopsida; order Cupressales; family Cupressaceae; genus Sequoia; species Sequoia sempervirens. The sequence continues at coordinate 57,887 of VDFB02164847.1, read as the reverse complement.
ATATTCTCTTGCATGTGGATTCTAAGTACTTATTTGCATTGTTATCTCTTTTGAGTTATGTGGAAATTGTCATTAGATGGCTACAAGTTTCCTTACATTTCTACCTACCTCTCCCTCCTTCCCAACTTTCCCCCTCTTTCTACTTCTCTCTCCACCTACCCATACCTCTCTCCCTAACTATCTCTATATCTACATCTCCTACACTACCTCTCTCCACCTACCCTCCCTTCCTCCATAACTCTATCTATACCTATCCCTCCTATCTTATCTCTCTCTATCTCCATCCTTCTTTTTGTTGTCCCTCCCTCTCTCCCTCCTTCCCCCTCTCTCTCCCTCCCACCTTACCAATCCCTATCTACCTCCTTCCCTCGTTCTCTTCCTCCCTCTATCCCTCCCACCCTACCACTTCATATCTCCCTCCTTCCCTCTCTCTCCCTCCCTCTATTCACCACACACAGAAAACCTCTCTCCACCTACCCCTTCCTCCCTCCCACCCTAGCACTCCCTTTATCCTTCCCCCTCTTTCTCTCCACCTACCCCTTCCTCCATCCCTAATTGTCTCTATACCTATCCCTCCCACCCTACCACTCCCTATCTCCCTCTTTCCATCTTTCTCTCCCTCCACCTATCCCTCCCTCCCCCTCTCTCACACACACAACATCTCTCCACCTACCCTCCCTCTCTCCCTAACTCTCTCTATATGTACCTCTCTCCACCTACCCCTCCCTTCCTACCTATCTCTCTTTATAGCTATCCCTCCTATCCTACCTCTCTTTATCTCCCTCCTTACCTCCTTTTATCCCTCCCTCTCTCCCTCCCACCATACCAAACCCTATCTCCCTCCTTTCCTCTTTGTTTCCCTCCCACCTTACCAATCCCTATCTCCCTCCTTTCCTATTTCTTTCCCTCCATCTATCCCTCCCACTCTACAACTCTCTATCTCGCTCAAACATATGCAACCTCTCTCCACCTACCCCTCCCTCTCTCCCTAAATCTCTCTATACCTATCCCTCCACCCCTACCACTCCCTATCTCCCTCCCTCCCTCTTTTTTTCCCACCCTTTATCTCTCCCACCCGACCACCTCCTGTCTCCCTCCTCCCCTCTCTCTCTCCCTTCCTCTCTTCCTCTCACACATATGCAACCTTTCTCCACCTACCCTTTCCTCCATCCTTAACTCTCTCTATATTAGGCACAACAAAAATGTTCATGAGTAAACCCTAGACCATGGAAGCAAAGTCCTTCAAATACTCTTTGAACTCCTCTTCATTATTTTCCATGTAGAGATTGATGTTCTCACAAATAGTGGCTCTAAGATGATCCAGGGGTTTGTGGTGCCTATGGTTGCTAACTTTGACCTTTCTATAAGAATGTTAACTTTCTCCTAGTTCTTGCAAATAGTGTCTCCTATTGAGGTGGAGACAACCCCTATTAAGGTGGAGGATTCTCATTTTGAGGTGGAGATGGGTTTTGTTGTGTGGTGGATTACTTATTTTTCTTCAGTTGGTTTTCCCTCTTGCAACTCCTTTTGAGGTGGAGGCCACTCCTATTGAGGCGGAGTTTAGGTTTTTTGGAGAGATGTGGCTGTTGTGGCAAGAGTGTTCTTGTTAGATTCTCCTATAGAGGTTGTCTACTATGGAGGATGATCTGGTTGTCATACATCATTAGGAATTTTTTGGGCTAAAAAACTATTGTTTCTAAGCAATTTGTTTGCTATCACCTAGTTGTTACTAGTAGTGTTTCTTGGTAGTTAAACATTAATTTTGTGATTTTACCTTCCTCATGTCGCATTTTTTGTAACATCACAACTATTTGGCCCCCATGATCCTGCACTAACCCTGAAAAGGTATCTAAATATTTTAATGTAAACAAAAGATGATATCAACAATGTTTACAAGGAGTGACCATGAAATAACATATCAAATAATATAAATTGATCATATGTAGTATTACTTTAAAACAATGGAATACCTTGAACATTGAATTAAAGTTTGAGAATCTTTCTAATAACGTAGAACACGAATTCAACAACAATAGTTCAATTTAGGATATGTTTTTTATTAGAGGTAAAATACGGGTTTTGAAGGGGCCCAAAACCCTTTACAAAAGAAAGTAGCCAAATTGAAAGAAAACAACACTAAGCATAGTTTAGCCCAACATCAATGACAAAACAACAAAAAGTCAACTAAAAAGGAGACCACCAACCAACAACACTAGATGTTTTTCAGAATATTCATCGCCTCCACGTCGCTCGTTGTAGCCTTCTAAGCATCTTCAAAAACATCAGGCATCTCTTTCCCAGAAGCCCCAACCTAAGCTCTATTTTTTTTTTTGGTTCTAACACCAGGTCCATCCATATTTACCTCAGTAATCAAAACATTCCCTTTCTCCCCACTCTTCTCAATAGCAACTTCCTCCTCTAGCAGCTTATTGGAAACATTGATCTCATCAACATGACTAGTTTCTCTATGTTTCTTAGCACTAACCATAGGAGAAGAAACACCAATAGAGTCAAATTTACCACCAGACTTAGACCCATCCCCGCCTCTCATCACAATGGCCCAAATTTTCTCCATTTTATCCTCAATAGAGAGGATTCTACCTTCAAGAACCTATTTCATGTTAAAGGTTTCCTCTGCCACAGTATTTAAGGAATCAAACAGTTCATCTATCTAGTTTTGGACAGAGGAACCTTTAGCCAAATTCACCATGCCCTTAACTTTGACATTAGTTTTATTAAGTTCATGAAAAAACCATTTAAATAGCTTGAAAAAGATAATGGAACCCTCACGAGCAGATCGCAACACATCTAACATCTCATCTCTATAATTTAAAAAACCCCCTTCCCCAAAGCATCTTCCTCCTTAGAGGAACTAACCTTATCCTTCCCAATGAAAGTATCCTTACCTTTGCCAACAACAATCAGAGTCTTGATTTTATGGATGGAGCTCACAATCTCCTCCACCACCACCTTTCTCTTCTTCAACCTTTCCACATTTGCATCCTTGGTTTCCACAACAGTTGAACCACCAACAACCATAAACATTCCTTTCTACTGCAAGTCCGGACTAACCCTTAGAGAAATATCAGCATACAAACCACCCACAAGAGTGAGAGGGAAGCCCTTCTCCACTAACTAGCTCGTAGTCCTAAGAGCATATTTCTTCCTGCTACCCTCATCCAGCTCCTTACTCTATTTGGGAACAAGGGGTGGCAAGGAGGCTTCACCATACAAATCAACCTTCTCTGATACACCCTTACATGGCACAACAACAACCACCTCATCACTACACGTCACATAACCCTCACTAGCACATGACTCCCCTTTTTCAGACTTTCCTCCAATAGGCGATTGATGACCCACATCCAAAGAATCTAGGACCACATCCACATCATCATCAAGCTCCAACCCTTTTTCCAAAATAAGTCTCCTTTTCTCTGCTTTTTTGTTGGCCAGTTCTTCATCAGAGGCAGTCTTGTATTCCTTAGAAGGCTTTATCTATTTACCCTTCGAGGTCACAATTGGCCTAGAAACCTCAAAATCTTTCACATAGTCACAGATAGAAGAATCAACCCCACATGCAAGACATGGTTTTTAGGGTTCTTCTTGTGATCCTTAAGACCTGAGTCCAGAGACATCAAAAGATAGTACGAGAAGGAAATCATTTTCTTGTGGCAGAAATGGTTGAGCAGGATGAAGTGGTAGGCATTAACCACTGAGAACTAACATCAATTTAGGATATGCTACGAGTGGTTCATTATTTATTTAAAATAAAAATATGAACATATATATATATATATATATATATATATATATATATAACAAGAAAAGAGTGGTGTGCATACTAAGGTGATTTTCCTTTCTTTCTAGTGAAGCCTTCACAAATCTCCCAAATTAAAGGGAATGTCAAATTTTAGTAACATAGGTTTAATATCATGGGATTGTGAATCACTTTCTAAAAATGAAGAAGGAAGGAATGATTGGAAAAGTATCCTTCTCCAAAAATAGGAAAACTGTTATATTAGACAAATAAAATCCATTTAAATTTGAGGATTCTAACATTAATATCCAAGGCTCCCTCTTCAAAGAGAAATGATTCTTAATCAAGTTGGGTGGCCAATTAACAAAATTCAACTTTCTATTATTGAGAGACTTAATTAGTTTCTTTGTGGATAAAAGATGTGGAATAGTAGGTTTGGAGGAATTTTAAATTATATCAAATCAAGTTTGAGTAGTTCTTGTAAGAAAATTAAAAAAACCACTTGGTAATTCATGTGATTTGAATTGAAAGATACAGACAAAAAATATTTTCACTCTTTTTAACTTGGCTCTTACTGATTCTTCACAATTGTTCATTATATAAATAATAAAAAATAGTTAAAAACATATTTTTGATTTTTTTACTAAATAATTTCTATGAATAAACTCACAAGTCCCTAGCAATAAAATACTTTATTAAAATTTCAATAAATTATAGACAATTACTAGTGAGTAATAAAAAAATACAATCATGAATTTTATTTTTGCTAATTACAAACACTTTACTAACACAAAACTTTAAAAACTTGATATTTTTTCAAATTATTATTATTATCGTATAATCTCAATGAATTCACTTGAGACAATCTGACATCCTTTCCTACTTGATTTAACTCTATGCACATCTTCTTTTGTAATGATGAAATTGATTTGAAACTACTTTAATGCCAAATATCTACACGTCCCTCTAAATTTCCAATCGAATCATGTATTGCACCCTCCAAAGGTGTGAGTTAGTTTTTAAACAAGAGACACATTGTGTCATGGTCTTTACCAATGTTGTAATGAGCATTGAATTTTGCTGTGTCTAATAAATTTAGTAATGTTAGAAATATCATTTAAGGAAACAATAATTTTAAAGTTAATTTCATTAATGCTAAAATTTATTTTCATACTAATTTACCTTGTCGGATATAAAATGACTATTATGATGTATCCCATGTCATTAGAGCCATTAATAGACTTGAAATTTGATTTAATGGATTAAATACATTGGATTGGACATGCACTTTACAAAAAAGATAAAGAAAAAAATTAATTTTTATACTAACTATCCTGAATATGAACCAATTGAAAAAAAGATAAATAATATTTTTACAATTATTTAAAATAGAAAATTAAATGTAGACTATAGGATTGTTGCTCAATTTTTTTTTATTATATATTTTCATTGGCTATTTACCAATAGGAGAGATTAAAAATTTATAAAAAATATATTTAAAATATCTAATTATTCATTAGCCTTTATTAAAAATTATTTTTCTTATGGGTATGCACAAGAAGTTAGGTCCACAAAATGTTAAAAAAGTGGAAGTGTTTTTCTTTATTTTCAAAATTTGTCACACTTCGATTGGAAATTTGAAGCACTTACACATTGAATCTTAAAAAAATTCAATAATATGAAATTTAGTATTTTGAGACTAGTTTTCAAATATGTAATTTATTCTAATATCCAAATGATACAAATTAATTTTTAATAGGCATGCATAAAAACCAATTTTTTAAAATTACTTTTTTTTAGGACCATACCATGCATGTGTATGACACCATAATTTGAGCTAAATAAAATTATATTTCTAATTTATTTTGGGGAAATATGTGTAACAAATTAACGATTTATGAGGATATTTTTTTGTAATTTTTTTCTAAATACTATTTTATTAATTTTTATTGGCCCTAATTGCTGTTTTTGAAAACCATTGTGTATGGACACCATAATTTAACCTAAACTAATCATTTTTTGAATTTTTCATTGTGTAGAGAATTGTTTGTACCTTGATGTCATATAATTTTTTTACAAAAAAAATAAAAAATTATAAGTTATTAAAAAAATATGACATTTCAAGTTTATGGGCCAGTTTCCTTAGAAATTAATTAAAAGTAGCAAGCACAATCCAATCATAAAAAAATACATATTAAAAAACTAAACATCGTGATCTATAATGAGTTTTAATTTCATAAACCAATTTTGAAATCAAAGCCATCAACTATATTTCCAAAGTCAGTTATTTCTCTTGACATTGCCTTAGTCTTTTAGTTGTAGGTCCAAGCCTTTCCCGAGCCTACAACCAAATCAAAAAGTAGGTTGGAATTTCAATTTTTTTAGAATGGGTACCCGTTTAGGAATGAGATCTTGATCTAAAGCTCGAGATCCTATTCCCAAACAAGTAAAATGGGTACCTGTTCCCATCAACATTTTGTTTTTGGCCAAAACTTCCCTTGTTCATGGACCCAAATTCTTGACCCTATTCCTTTTGTCAGTGGTCTAAGTTAACACCTTTTCAAGAGCTAATAACGTAAAGGTATCCATTCCACCAAAGTGGTTTGTTGCACAATCCTAACCTTATTTCTTTTTTTATTGGTGGTATATGTTAATACCCCTTTGGCTAAGAGCCAAGGATTGAGGGGTATCCATTATGCCAAAGTTGCTCGTTGTACAACCTCAACCTCATCCTTTTTATTGGTGTTATTAGCCTTTCACTTAGAAAGACTTACACTTGGGGATCTCATTTCAACCCATTCAACTTCACCAAAAGATGAAGAAACCTTTAACATTTACTTAATATAGTTACTCAAATATTCTTCACTATAAATAAAAGAATAATTAAAAGTGAAAGTGCAATGATTTAATATAAAGAGATGCCCATTAAGTATTTTCCATGAAGTTTCCTTTCCTTGGGACTAGATTGTTGGTGGACATTCACTTTATTGTCATGAAAGATTCAATTGTATCATAAATATTTTCCATGTTTATGCCACATTCAAATTTAACTTCTCTATTTAATGTTCTCTATTTCCAATTTTTTTTCTCAAATTCAAACTTGCCCACTTTTCTATCTTGTGTTCTCACCTCCCACATTTTTTTTTCTTCATAAGACATCATCATCATATGACATAGGACACAAAAGATATATCATCATCATATATCATGTTAGCATAAGAATTTATATTAATAAGAAGAGAAAAAATCATCCATAATAAAATATCTAAGTAATAAAAAATAAACAAAATGAATGAAAACTATAAAGCAAGGACAAAACCTAAGATTAAATCCTTGAAGGTTAATATCAATTAAGTTAAAAAATTTAGATAATGTAAGTAATAAGTCTTGCATGTAGTTTCTCTCTTCTACACTATATCACTAACTCAAAGAATAAGAGATGTAATGGGAGAATAAATAGATAAAGTTTTTATGGAAGTAATTTTTTTTGACAAAATACACAACCATGTGATTGGTGAGTTGTAGAATGATTCTCATGCATTGGTGGCATGAGTCACAATGAGCTTCCTTTGTTTTTGGGAAGGAAGGATGTTGCTGATTTTTTTTCATTTTTTTAACATGACAAACATTCATTTGTTGTTATTGAGAAAACTATGGAACAATAATTGGACCTAAAATCCTAGGGTTTATTGTAGTTTTGGCTTGACATGAAAAATGCATGGAAGTAAATTTCCCTCCTCTACATTACGATGGAGATTCTATGAAAGAAAAACATTACAAAAAATAGATAGCAATGTGATTAGACATTGACAAATATAAAATAGTAAAGATTCACTTGGAATAAAATAATATTATGATATAGATATAAATTATATGAATCTTTCATGGAGTTTTCCTCTTCTACATTATGCCACCAATTTGAATGATAAGAATTTAGATAGAATTTCTATGGAAGAAAAGTGTGTCATAGTAGACAAGCATGTGATTAGTTATTGTAAATTTAAGCACTTCAAAGTTGATAAGAGGTATTTTCCACAGCGTGTCAAATTATGATATTGCTATTAGGATTCAACCATGTAGTTTTTGAGTCCAATACTAGGATGGGTGACCTCCCGAGACGGCCGCAGTACTTCACCTCTGTGAGCATCACCTAGATGCAATGAGTTCTAAGTGGACCATTCATTATCATGAGAGATGGGTTCTTGTGAACCACTACTCATGAAACATGGGTCAATGAGTTTGATTCAAAAACTTCACAGTTGAATCTTGATAGCAATATCATACTTCAAAGTTGCATAATAGCCCTTTACACCACATGCACTAGTTAAAACAAAAAAGATGGCCCTTGTGCAAAGCATCTTCATCCCAATGCCTTTCACTTTTCAGACACCTTGGTCTTTTATATGCTCTCCTCTTCGAGTGGTGTTTGAATAGACAGAATAGACAACCACTTTCATTGATGATGATGCTGCTTTAAGGGAAGATGTTAGGATTGAGTTCTCTAGGAGGTCAAGAAAAAATGGATCGTGTGAGACAAATTCTGTAGTTTCTTTTTAGAAAGAAAATTGGAAAGTGATATAAACCATAATTTTGTCCACTTTGTGAGGAAAATATCATCTTCTAAAAGGATGACACTTAGAATTTTTACGTGGAAGAGAGGCGTATTTTGATTTCTTACTTGTAGAAATACTAAAAATTCAAGACAAACGGAAAACGGATCCAAAGACTAAATTTCAACCTTCTTGATGTTTGTTGGCATGCAATAATTTGGACTTGACTAGTCGATCAAAAAGTAAGCACTATTGAAGATGCTTCTCGAGTTCAATTGAAGTTCCTCGGCCTTGTACTAATAGTGCATATTTTTATTTTAAACATATCGTGAAAATTTGAGTTATTTTTTATTTTATTTTAAATTTATTTTGTCTTTATTTGAGAGTTTTCTATTTAATGTTCTCTCTTCCCCACATTTTTTCTAGCTCTCCATTTTTGTAGTGTTAATTACTCCTACGTAGTATTTTACTCTCTAAGATTTGTCATCACAATTGGAATACAACTCTTAAAGAATTGATTCTCGGTAATAACATGTTGAGAGGACACATCCCACCATTTGGCAATGGACTTCCCTTGGGAAGACCTTTTCCTTTGGCCTATTTTAATCTTTCACATAACCAATTGGATGGTCCCATTCCCACAATTTTGTTGACTGCATTTCCAAAACTCCAGCATGTTGATTTGAGTAGCAATCAATTGGAGGGCAACATTCCATCCCTTGCACATAAGCTTCACTACCTTATAGAGCTCGATGTGAGTAGCAATGCATTGACTGGTAAAATCCCCCCTTCCATTGACCTATTCATATCTAATCAAAAGCAAATTAGAAGGTGTCATTCTTGTCAACATTTCAAATCTTTCTAAACTAGAGAAGATTTTCTTGTACTCCAATTGGTTAAGGGCATTTTTCAGAGTCTCGTCTTGATAATATCAACCAACTTGACGAGGTAGACATTTCCAATAATCTTTTAACTATAAAGATCAGTCCAACATGGTGTCCAAAATTCTCTTTGAAAACGCTCAAATTAAGTTCATGTAACATGGAAAGCGGGTTCCCATCATTCCTAATAAATGCAGGTTCTCCTAAAGTTAATTTTTATTTTTGAGGTCATAGTTGTCTTTAGTGCATTAAATAGTATGTAAAATGAATTTATTTCATATTGATAAATGTCATTATTTATTCTTAAATCTTATCATCACACGTTTTTATATTTCAACCCTTCTCCAAATATAGATTATTTCATTTTTGAGTTAAATATGGGAGTACAAAACTAATGTAGATTAGTTATATGCCCACATATTTAAGCCTATAAAATTTTAAATTCAAAATTTATATCTGAATCCATCTTGCCTTTTTCACTTGACTCTTATGATTAAGCAAACTAAAGTCTAAATTTATAAAATTGCACACTAGGTTGGAGTATTTAAGGTCTCACCCTAATTGAAAATGAATCATCTTGCACATAGGTTCAACATGACATAATTGGATAACACATGTATGAATTTAAGTGCAAATAAAATAATTACATCAAAATTGTTTATCTAGGAGAATTTTGAATACTTTCTTGTTGTCTTTTATCTTTCGCTCAAAGTCATAAAGTTAGTTTATTGAGGGGTATGATTGAGAAAAAAATAACCCTCTCAATTAATTCCCAAGTGTGGAAGCATAAAGGTGTGTCCCATTTGTGGGACAAGGATAAGGCACAAAAATGAGTCTTGAAAGTAAATAATCATTAAATAATTTTGAATTAAGGTCAAGGCTAGACACATGTAAAAAAGGTTCAAATGAAAATCCCTTTTTCCCTATTCTAAAGGTTGCACACGCAAAATACCTATTTAAGAAGTGGTCTTTTGTTGAATGTATTTTTTGAAGGTTTCTTTTTATGAAAACCTTTAGCTAAACCTTCATGTTTGGTTCACTTGATTTTATAAAAAAATTATGATTCAAGGAAAGGTACTATTTGATTTGTGTTTTCCACATTTTTTTACTTTTTGTCAAATTGCAAAATATAAACAGTTAGATAGTTAGTAAGCTCTTAGTGGTTTTTGTTTGTTTTTTGGACCTCTGTTCAAATAGGATGCTAGTGTGTTACACTAGAGTCTGAGACCCACACTGTTCTCCTTAGATAGTGACTTGTCTAGGTAGTAGATCAAAACCTTTGTCGCTACCTCTTTTGACTTTGCAAACACCTAGCTTTAGTAGAAGGAAAGTGGTGCATTATTTTTCCTTCCTTTTCAATCTCAGTGTTTCATCATTTTGAACCTATCTAGTCAACTCGAGGTAGTTTATGGAAATCCATTCCTTGGGGCTCTTCTATGATCTGGAGTCTCGGGGGTGACAGACCCCCCTTCTCTACAATTTTAGTGAACCAAACGTGAATATATTTGTTTCATTTCTTGGTAATGAGAAACCTTCTCTTGTGTCCTAGGTGCATTGTAAATTTTCATGTTGTAGGGTGTGTAACCTTGTGACCCAATCTACGACCCCTAGTTACATAGTTAGAAGGTCTCTTGGACATTTAGAAGAGAAATTCAAGTAGGTCATTGTCTAATTGTTCAATCCTCTGCGTAATTTGAAGTAGTCCCACTTGAGTGCATGAATATGGTTTCATTCATGCGTACTCCCCCCAAAAATGTGAGTGCTACACCTGACATAACAATTACCTTGCATTATGAGCCTATTAATAAATAACTCTTCCCTTTATACATCCTCACCCTAATCAATGGGAATTTCGTAACTAGCATTTTAGTTGATCTAATGAGTTGGGTCAATATGGTAATAGAGGAGACGTTCATAAATTATTGGCATAGGGAGGAGTATGAAGAGTCGGAGACCACCCTTTGTACACATGATGGACTCTTAGTTGCTCCTTTAGGTTCTATTTCTTTGTTGGTCTTGGTAGGACTCAAGGCTATCGATGCTTCTTTTATTATCATTTCAAAATTGATCTATTTTGAGTTAGGTT
>VDFB02164847.1:0-46510 GCA_007258455.2 Sequoia sempervirens | reverse complement strand
CGGCAATGTTTGAGATCCATGGTGAATAATCAATAGGTCGAATAAATCCAACACCAAGGAGTTTTTCAAGTTCCTCCTTAACACGTAAGGCCACATTAGGATGCATTTTATGAATCTTTTGATGAATGGGTTTGGAATTTTCACCAAGAACAATGTTATGCATCACAATTTTTGAGTCAATTCTAGGAATGTCAGAGTATTTCCAAGCAAAGATATCAAGAAAATTATGAAGGCTGTAGTATCTTCTTGTTCTTCATCATCAAGGCACTTCCCAATCTTAATAACTTTATCTCTATCATTAGTGTCCATTAACACATTTAGTGTGTCCCTTAAAGGAAGTGCATTTGATTTAGAACTTTTAGATTCAAACAACTCTTCATTTAGGTCACTCGATTCTTGCTTGGTAATGTTCATGGAATAAACAATGGTTTCCTTACAAGGCTATGAAGATGGGTGATCATAAACACCTAACATATTTTTTAAAGCCTCATCATTATCGACATACTCCCATAAAGGCGATACATTTGAATCAAGCAATTCAAGATATTTTGCCACAAGTTTATGCTGAGATTGACTTGTTATAGCATTAATATTCAAGGATGGTCATTGAGTAGATTTAGTTATCTTAGAAAAAGAGTATCCCAATCTAGTTTTTAGGTCCTGTGTATTAGGTTCTATAGGGACACGAATACCTTGCTCATGTTCCCCACATCCTTTTCCATTATATCCTAATTGTTTGAAAAATTTATAACCTTTTCCATAAAGACGTTCCATTGCATGCGGAGTAGGTGGGGATTGATGATCTATCTCGTCATAACTTGTTGTATATGTTGCATTATCATCTAGATTATATGAGATAGATGTTTGAGAAGATGGTTCAAAATTTTGCGTAGACATAACTGTGGGTTTTTCTTATTTTTCATCCATCTTTTGTGAAAATATATATTTGCCCATAAACGAGGGTGTAAATTCTAAGGTTACCCAATCATCACCAAATAATTTGGAGAATGATTCTATCTTCGTTTGCTCAATTTGAAGAGGATCTATATTAGATATTGGAATTAATGATTTTAAAGTACTTGTAACCCTTTTTTCAAGGGTCAAGCAATTTTCAGGCTTAGGGTCAATTTCAATATGATAGATATGATTGTTATAAACATATTTCATGATATGATGAAGGGTGGAAGGCACAAAATTCATCTCGTGAATCCATAGTCTACCTAAAGGAAGATTATATGAAAGATCATGAGGCATAACATGGATTGGAGTCTACAATGTAACCACCCCAAACCATAATAGGAAAAGTAATTACCCCAAGCGGTTGCTTCATTATATTATCAAATCCTCTAATAGAAATTGAATCGGGATTTATTTATGATCTATCCACTTTTAAACGATCGAGGAGATTCACACTACACACATTAAGAGTAGAATCGTTATCTATAAGAGTGCATTTGACACCTATGTGATTATATTGAGCAATTATCATAAAGGCATCATGTTGATTACACAACTCCAAAGGAGGAAGCTCATGTTGATAAAAGGTAATATCAAAATTTTTCTTATTAACAAGAGCTACCACATCATTTGAAGTGGTACTAGGAGGAATTATGATTTTTTTCAAACCGGATTGAAGGATGTTATCATGATTTGGTGAGTTTTGAATCAAATCCCAAAGAGATATTTTAGTAGGAGTATTCTTGAGTTATTCGATAATATCATACTCCTTAGTGGGTAGACTATAACGAGGAGCACTAGGTAGACTAGGTAAAGGTAAAGATGAGGGAGTAGGTTACGGAGGCTGTGGGTTGTTTCAAGTGTTATACATATGAGCAACAGTATCATCACTATATTGTTGTGATACATCATTGTCAGGGGGATAAAGGGTATGTCGAGGTCAATTATTAGGCTGAAGGGGATGATCAGGTGGATAAAGTATAAGTTTGGGTTGAATTACATTAACTTCCTTGACATGAAAAGGTTCACTACAAACCAAAGAAAATTAATTTGGTGAAATAGTATCTTGGAGAGACTCATCTATTTCATTTAACTCATCACAACTAGAAGGTTTAAGATGTAAACCATCATCAATAGATTCAAGAGTTATGTTTTTCGATTTCATGGGTTTTTCTCCACAAACCCTAGTGGATGGCTTATCCAAAAGAAAGTCTTGAAGAGCTTCATCTAACATAATAAATTCATCACTACTAAAAGGTTTAGGAGATAAGTTATCATTTATTCGTTTAGGTTGCTCATGATAAACATTAGTGGATGGAGTGAGTGAGAGAATTCCCTTAAGGGATTCATCTAACTTATCAACATCATCACAACTAAGTGTCTTGGATGAGATATTGTTTCGGTATTGGATTATTTTTTTAATTGTATCTTCTAATTTGTTTTACTCTTGTTTTTATAAATTTTCTATAGTTTCCTCAATGTAAGTTGATCGAACAGGACTACGAAATATTACTAAAAAAGGAACTTGCAACAATCTAAGACTATCCATAAATGCCATAATTCTGAATAGAAACATAAATAAATGAATAGGAACATAAAAAGAAATCACAGTAAACAAAAATGTGCAATGTAATAAACTAAAATATGGAAATGTAAATGCAACCCTAAAGAGTGACTGATTCACCCTAGGTGGCGAATGAGTCCTAGGATATGAATTTTTTTTAAGACTTTTCTGATTTTTTTGTTTTTTTTGAAGATTATGAAACCTATAAAATTCTGGGAACAAAATATATATATAGAATATTGGAATGAGTAAATGAAATGTAATGTACGAAGGAAATCTAAATAATACATTCACTAATACAATATTTAAGAATCCTAAAGATGAAAAAAAATGAAAAATGAAGTAAAGGAATATCTAAGATGAAAAATGGAAATGATGTTATGTTTAGAAGTCAGGTTCACCAAAATGAACCGTAGAATTTTTGGCACCTACTTGCTTTCTAACACCCCTAGGTTTTTCATGTAGAATGAGAAAGGTGGGCCAAAAATGCTAGCTGGTTCACTCAAATATGGGATGATGGAAGTTATTATGCTTAAATACAGTAGACAAAATGCAAATAATTGATCTAGATGAATATAAAACAAAAATCCAAACAATGTTTGAAAACACAGTGTTATTTGCAAACAAACCTAAAAGGATGAATAAAAATGCATTTTTAATTAAACACAAAGCTATTTTTTAGAATTAGTGCACCTGGTAGACTACTAGAGGCTATGAAGAGAATCTAAAATGCTGATGAATATGGAACTTTAGCTAACTGGGACTTATTCGCCACCCATGGCAAATCAGTCCCAAGTAAGGACTTTCTCTTAACAAAAAATGTTTCTGGATCTCTATGGACTAGATCTGCATCTGACACCAACTTTGTACCTTAGGTAGGACTCATTCACCAAGCATGGTGAATCAATCCACTTTCTGATTCCTACAAATTCAAAACTTTGATTTGTATCTTGACACCTGTACAACAATTTCTAACAAAAATTGGATCTCAGATCTCGAAAAAATCCTACAAAATAGCTTAAAATTATTTTTCTAATAGGGGGTTTGCCTCAATCAAACCCCTAAATGGGTAATTAAACCTTGAATAGAAAAAGATGTGAATAAAACCCTAGCTTTAGATGTATTAAAAACTAGAAATTCTGAATCATAACAAAAACCCTATTATATTGATCTAAAATAGGACATGAAGGAATAAACTATATGATGCAAGATATCAAACCCTAGAAACCTTAAAACACATTAAAAAATTATTGAAATGACATGAAAATGATTAAAATATAAATGCAAACCTTAATATGAAGATAGACTAAAAATGAGATGGAAGCATTAGGAAACCAAGTCCTTAGGCATGATTTGGTGGCTAGTTGCACCTCTTCACCTAGATTTCTTCATGATTCACCATAGGCATCCATTGTCAAGAATTTTTAATGTTAAAATATTGATAATAAATTGAGCTTCAAGACCTACAAAAACCCTAGTTTTTTGTCCTAAAACTTCAACTTTTGCTGATAAAACTTGATGTAGAAGGTGTAACTTATGACTTGCTCTTGAAATATGATGATAGATAATTAAAAAAAATGACAAAAGAATGTGTAAAATGAAATAAAACAAGTATTTATGGGCAAAAAAAACTTAATTTCCTATTAATTAGACCTAAGAGGCCAACATACACCGAAAACAAAGTTAAATTTATTAATTTCCTGCTCAAATTTGAATCAACCCTCAAAAGGGGACTTATTTGCCACCCTTGGTGAATGGGTCCCACTAGAGGGGACTCATTCACCCAAGGTGGTGAATGGGTCCCACTACTACTTTTCAAAGGTGGGCTTTCGAGATATGATGCTATTAAATGCTATTTGCTGGGTTTTATGTGATTTCTCAGGTAAAATGGGCCTCTAGATCAAAATTAATAGGTCTAAGGGGCCTATAAATGTTGTTTTGAAGATAAAATGATGTAAAAGGACTCAAAAGTGGGTCAAATTATTCATGAAATTGTCTCTTTTCTCAAGAGGGGCCAATTTTCTACTACACATTTGCATGTCTATAAGTAACGGTCCAGTAAACAATAATTGGTGTCCCCTTGCAGAAAATACAGATTTATGAGCCATCCAAGAGAATCTCAGGAAGAAAAGCAATGCAACATCCTTTCTTTATGATCTTGAAAAATCTCAATTATGATTTTAAGCCATTTAAAAATTGTTTGCGAAGCTTGGTGAGGGAATTTCGAGTTATTCATTTGAATTTAACCTTATCATGAGCACCTATGATGTAGACATTATAAGAGCATCTCAAATTTCAAAATATTCTATTCATGAGAGATGTGTGCAATAGGTATCTTGGAACTCCCAATGAAGATGTATGACCAGGAGTGACTAAGTTGAGAGACTTCCATGCCTATCTATAAATGTCTTCCATCTATTTTCATTTCATTTCCATTTTGGATGAGTTGTTTCTTTTTGTTCTTATAAATTGCGTATTTGTAACTAAACTAGTAAAAAATGATTGGTCTCTCCTTGTAGAAAATGTTGATTTTTAAGCCATCGAAGAGAATCTTAGCCAAAAAATCAATGCAACATCCTTATTTTGATGATCTTGAAAAATATCAGTTCTGATTTGAAGCCATTATAAAAGAGCGTGTGAATCTTTGCAAGGGAATCTCAAGTTACTCATTTGAAGTTAACCTCTAAATGAGAACCTATGATGTAGACATTAGAAGAGAATCTCGAATGTACATGATTGAAATTGTAAAATATGTGTGTGAACAAAGTAATTAAGTAATTGTAATGAGATTTATTGAAATATTGAAATTTGGTGCAAGGGCACCAAGATTATTGAGCAATTTTTTAATGGAAGTCTTTTAAGTTAGTTTTGTGTTTTGAGTTTTGTCAATTGAATAAGGTCATATTAGACCAATTGATTTATAATGTAATAAGTCATTTAAGTTACAAAAAAATATGTAGGCATTATTGGAAATATGTAGAATCATTTGTAAAGGCTATTTAAAGCCTCTTGAAGGCTCGAACACAATGTAATTTTGGTGTAGGAGCACCTAGTCTCCTAGTTGCAAAATTTCACTTTTTGAAGGTTGATAGGTGGTTGAAATAGATTAGATTAAGGTATTTTGTGTTTATTTATGCTAAATAAGGTCAATTAAGACCATTTAAGGTGTTTTAGGGTGAGTTTTTGAGTCTCGGTGGTCAAATGTGCAAAAAAATGCATTCTTGCTACAAAATTGTCAATATATGAATTTGTAGTCTTTTTAAGGAAAATATTTGAATTTGGTTGTAAATTTGAAAGAATGAGGTCTAAGAGGTTGTAATAGGCTTAAGTAAAGGTGTTTGAGTGATTTAGGAGTCCTTAGGGGTCAAAATTAAAAAAAGTTGCAAAATTCATGTAATGTTATGTGTAAAAGGTCTAAAATGCAACTTAATGAAGATTAGAAGGTATTAAAAAATAAAAATAAATTATGGGCATTGGAGGGAGTTGGAATGCAATAAAAACATGTATAATAACCTTCAATTCATTGAAGGAGAGGTTTTTGGTTGATTTGTAACCCATTTATGATGAAGAAGAACATTGTTTTCTAGAAATTTACTAGTTTTTATCACTTTTCTTGTTGTTGTATGGCCTGTACGGATACTAATATGATATGAAACCTATTGGATTTTTTATATTGATGAATTAGATTTAATTTTCACCTATTTAGAGGTTCTAACTCTTTGTATAGTGAAAGTTATCTTGTTTTTACTACTGCTACCTACTTTCACAATGTTCTTGGATTGAAGGGTTTCATGATGTGATTCGACCCATTCCACTTTTTGTGCCTACTATAACTTGTGGAATGGGTACTATAACTTTTAAAATACATGCCTAACCTATTTATAATGTTTTGGAGTCAAGGTTGGGTGTTTGGGATGATGTTCTAGGGTTGTAGTAGGGTATTTTCATGATGAAAATGAGGGTTTCAAGTGGTGTTTTGACAAAATGTGGGAAGGAATATCCATGTAATATATTATTCACCATGTGCAAGGTCTAGTAAGTGTGTTTGGTGCTTTTTTTGGGTTTGGAAGGTTTGGGAGATAGGAGTTTAATTAAAACCCCAAGTATTTTGCTTGAAATCAAGGGTTTGGTGTATTAGGGGTCTAGAGGTCTTGGACATATTAAAAAATCATGGAATTGGAGGTTTTGAAACATAACATACTATTTTTTGAAGAGTTTGAGTGAAGATTCGGTGTTTAAAAGGTCCTCTCTTTGTAAAGAGGGCTAATTTAGTAGCCTTTGTGCAAGGTGGTCTATTGGATCTTAATGATGATACAAAGAAACATGGTATGATCTCTTGGGAATTTGTCTTAGGTTCTGTGTTAAAGCTTGATTGATGTTTGGTTGGCCATTGGATGGCCTTCTCTAAAAGATAAGCCCATTTGATGAGATTTGAAGACTATAAGCCTATTATTATTAGTTGATTCAATTTGGGTGATTGTGATTTCAAGGTTGGTGTCTTGTTGAGGTCTGATTAGTTGATGTTGAAAAGAGTTCCTCCACCTTGAATTACATCAACAATCCCTCTAACATAACAAACCCCAAAACCCTCTTCTTTCACAAGTTAGGAAAGGGTTTATCAAAAACCCATACTCAAAACCTTCCCACAGCCAACCAAAGCCTAAAAAAACTTCAAAAAGGTCTGCACAAGCTTAAAAGTTCAAGAGATATCACTACCCCCAATGATTTCTTCAAACCCTAGCAGTAAGCCACCATTTTCCACTAAAAAATGCACCATTTGACATCTAGGGCATCACCTAAAAACCTTCTATTCACCTCCCTTCCACACAAAAATTTGCACACATTTTTTATAACCATAACTAAGCCTTTTTGTTGAGTTATAGAAGCATACAGTGGGTGAAAAGCTTAATACGACATTTTAATGCACTCAAAACCCTTAAAACTGGGCATACAAACCGACCCTTAGTAATTGGCTTCTAAAATGCACAAAATTACTTGAATTCCAACCAAACCAAAACTAAAATGGAGTTAATTCTGCTGCCCACTGAGTTCCATAAAAAAGAGACCACAATCACCCTGTACAAAACTGTATAGTTCAAGGAAACGTCAGATCCCAAAGTACAAAAGGGTAGCAATCTTTGATAGGGTATTACTTAGATACCATGGTGCTTACGAAAGCTCCTTATAAACCTATGGGATCGCATTGGGGCCCTATACAATAACCTCTCTCAGTTTTTGTTATCAGAGTGGTTTTTCCGTGGTGTCTAGTTTTCAATTGATGGAAAAAGTGTCAAATGCAAGCAGTGGAAAGTTGCAAAGTGGCACAACTTTTGTTATGTAACTCTTGTGACCAAACAGATAGTTCCAATGCCTCTAAATAGGTATATTTACACTAGGTATGGTCCTCTTTTACAACCAAACATTTAGAATTGCTTCGAGCTACATTCAACCAGATCGATCCCTTAAGGGTCCAACGTGCAAAATGGCTGCAAACTTTAGCATGTTGTTACTCAGATACCGTGATGCTTAGAAACTTCTGGTCTAATCCTATTGGATTATGTTGGGCCCCTCTACAATAACCTCTCTCATTTTTTGTTATCTCGGAGTGGTTTTCCCATGGTGTCCAATTTTCAGTTGATGGAAAAAATGTCAAATGCAAGCAATGGAAAGTTGCAAAGTGGTGCAACTTTCGTTTTGCAACTCCTGTGACTAAACAAAATATTCCAACATGTATGAATAGGTATTTTTATGCTAGGAATGGTCCTCTTTTTAACCCAAACACATGGAATCACTCTGAGCTACATTCAATTGGATCGATCTCTCAAGGGTCCAAAGTGCAAAACGACTGCAAACTTGAGCATGTTGTTACTTGGATACTGTGGCACTTAGAAAATTATCATATGATCCTATGGGATCATGTTGGGGCCCTCTACAATAATCTCTCTAATTTTTTGTTATCTCGGAGTGGTTTTCCTGTGGTGTCCAATTTTCAGTTGATGAAAAAAGTGTCAAATGCAAGTAGTGAAAAGTTGCAAAGTGGTGCAACTTCTATTTTGCAACTCGTGTGACCAAATAAACTATTCCAATGCATTTGAATAGGTATGTTTACACTAGGAATGGTCCTCTTTTTCTCTCAAACATGTGGAATTGCTCCAAGCTATGTTCAACTGGATCAATCCTTTAAGGGTCCAAAGTGCAAAATAGCTGCAAACTTCGACATGTTGTTACTCGGATACCGTGATGGTTAGAAACTTCTCGTATGATCCTATGGGATTGCTTTGGGTCCTTATACAATAATCTCTCTCATTTTTTTTTTAATCTTAGAGTGGTTTTCTTGTGGTGTCTATTTTTTAGTTGATGGAAAAAGTGTCAAATGCAAGTAGTGGAAAGTTGCAAAGTAGTGCAACTTTCATTCTGCAACTCGTGTGACCAAATAGACTGTTCCAATGCATCCAAATAGGTATGTTTATGCTAGGAATGGTCCTCTTTCACACCCAAACATGTGGAATCACTTTGAGCTATGTTCAACCAGATAGATCCCTTAAGGGTCCAAAGTGCAAAATGGCTACAAACTTCAGCATGTTGTTACTTGAATATCATGGCATTTAGAACCTTATTGTATGATCTTATAAGATTACGTTGGTCCCCTCTACAATAACATGTCTTGGTTTTTGTTATCTTGAAGTGGTTTTCCTGTGGTGTGTAGTTTTCAGTTGATGGAAAAGTGTCAAATACAAGCAGTGGAAAGTTACAAAGTGGTGTAACTTTCGTTCTGCAACTCATGTGAAAAAATGAATTGTTTCAATGTGTCTGAATAGGTATGTTTATGGTAGGCATGGTTCTCTTTCATACCCAAACACACAGAATTTCTCTGAGCTATGTTCAACTAGATTGATCCTTTAAGGGTCCAGAGTGCAAAATGGATGCACACTTTAGCATGTTGTTACTCAGATACTGTGATTCTTAGTAACTTCTCGTCTGATCCTATGAGATTATGTTGTCAGGCCCCTCTACAATAACCTCTCTCAATTTTTGTTATCTCAGAGTGGTTTTCTCGTGGTGTCCAATTTTTAGTTGATGGAAAAAATGTCAAATGCAAGAAGTGGAAAGTTGCAAAGTGGTGCAACTTTCGTTCAACCACTCATGTGACCAAACAGAATATTCCAACATGTCTGAATAGGTATGTTTACACTAAACATGGTCCTATTTTTCACCCAAACACACGAAATCACTTTGAGCTACGTTCAACCAAATCGATCCCTTAAGGGCTTGAGTGTAATATGTTGAAATAGGAAATTCCACCTATTGTTCAGGATGTGTCTCGATGGTATGGGCTTGATGTAAGTAGGATAGGGAGTAGGAATAAGAAAATAGCATTTGTAAAGGAATTGGAAGAGATTACTAACGCTGCCCCTATTGCAAATTCAGAATTGAGGCCCCTTAAAAGTAAGGCTAGAAGAGGTGAAAAGATGAAATTGCTTGAAAATAAGTTAGAATAGGTTGGAAGTATGGTGAGGTTTTGGAGTTTGATGTGTTCAAAAGGTTTGCAAGGATAGGGGAGGTCAAAAGTATGTTATGGCATGATGCCCTAGTTGGGAAAATAGGGGTTTTGAATGAAAAAAAAGAGGTTTAAGGGAGTAAAAGTGGGTAAAGTCAAGGGGAAACATAATTTGGTGGTCAATTAAGTTTGTGCAAGTAGAATGAAGAGTGTTGGAATAGGTTTTGAGATTCAGGTTAGGCTTTGGGGGTTCAATTTTCTAGTTTGGCCAAATTTTTTTGGAGGGGGGTTTGGTTCCTTAGTACAAAAAACATGTATATATATATACATCTGTAGCCTAGAAGCATGAATTAGGATTAGAATATCACATAACATCATATAAACAAAAAAACCACCATAAATTTGAATGTCATTTAAAACATGCAAGATAAATATTTATCATTGAAACTTGAATTGTGGTAGCTTGATATACAGAGTCTATTGATGCTAGGGTTCAATTTGTATGATTTTGAAAAAATAAGCCAACTGAGTAGAGCTATCAACCTTCTTTGTAAATCATAAGAATTTGTTTAGTACACTAGCCATTTTGATGTCTTCTTGTAGTCTCAAACATTATTTTGTATCATTGTTACATTGGTCTTGAGAGTGGTAGCTTAATATAGCTCCACAATACAAAATCCAGTTTACCTGTGTAGTGTAACAATGGCATAGGCAGATTTTTCTTTCAAAGAACCAAAGGGTGACTGTACAATTGAAGTGTATAAACACATATCTTTTTGTAATATCAAGGATAATTTTTGAAACTTCCATGCATTGCTAATCTAAAAGGAAAAGTCTTTTGCTTGATCTGTATGCAGCCATGCTTTTGACATTGTCAAAAAGAGCAAAACTTCTTGAATGATGCAAAGGCATGGCCAAGCAGTTCTAACTCTTCACATGAGAGAAGAGAGATTTTGGAGAGTACATAAAGTTAGTGAGAACATAAGTATAATGAGTTTTAGTTTTTAGTATTCCTCTTTTTCTCTATAGATGTGTGATAAATTCTCAGTTCAATGATGCAGAATTTTTTTTGAAAAAAGTAAGTTGTCACAATCCGCTTTCAATCTAGTAAGCAGAAATGAAAGCTCAGCCTCTTGGAATGAAAATGCTTGTTTGAAAAACAAATGAATAATAATGAGGTAGTTAAGGTGTTTGAAGTGATTTAGAGGTCACTTTTAGGGTTCCCTTGGGCATGGGTCAAAGTAAAAGTCCATAAAACATTAAAAAAATGTTCAAAAAAACAATTTTTTAGATGCCTAGGCATGCAGGTTCTATCTGGGTTCTACCTAGGTTCTCTTAGGTTCTGCCTAGGTGAACATGACCCAAAAATGAAGGACCCTGGTCGAACCCACGGGCAAACCAAACTAGGACCCGTACCACCTGAGTGAACCAGGACCAGAACTAGGGCTAAAATAGAAGAACCTAGTAACATAGATAATGTGTCAAGAAGTTGATTAATTCATCTGCTTTGAATATTATGTTTTGCAAGTGTTGTGAATATTATGTATCATTTGCTTAATTGAGTTGTTCCAATCAAAGGATTAAATATATTGGAATATTTTTATCAATCATTTCATGGAATACCAATTGAAAATGTGTTTTTTTCTTTTAGATAAAGTTGTTTAGCATCAATCAATTAATTTATTCAAGACAAACCATGAAGGAAAACAATGATCAATGCTAGGGCTAACCAATTAATATGTATACACATGAATAATTCAATAATGCATAGGTGAATAAGGGAAGCACAAGTAGTCACAAACACATAAGCCTTGAAGTATACACACGAATACATAGTATACACAACTTAATACAAAGTATATGCACGAATACAAGGTATACACATGAAAACACATAAGTCACAAATTCTATATTGGAACACACGTAAGTCACAAAGTATACACATAAGTTGTAAAGTATACACTTGAATACATGTAACTCATATCTATTGAATAGTGAATTTATAATACAAATATGGACACCATCGATAAAAAAGATTTGTAAACCAAATAGCCATGTATGCATACATCAATATATGTCGATATAAGTATAAAATATATGTACAAAATAGCCATATAGGCTTATGAGAATGTAATATAGGCACACAATGTCAAATATATCCAATACAAAATATGTAGAAAACTGCCATGTAGGCATACAACAAAGGGCCCTGGAATCAAAATTCATTTCTCTCCATGCTCTACAAATAAATTATTTCTCTTTGTTTGTCGATCCAATGGTGATAAGTTTGTCACTCATTTTTGTTGTGCTTGACGAGTGCTCCTGTTGCTCCTCCTACTATTAAGTTCTTGGTGAAGTTTAGCTATTACAATAAGAAGTAAAGAAATTAATATATAGAAATTATATTATAAAAAATGATATATTAACAAAATAATCACTTACGGCCATCTCACGATCACTCTTCACGAGGGAAATATTCACACACCCATGTTGAGGTGTGCTCAAGCCCTGTATAAAACATCCAAATAGAAATTAAATGATGAATCAATAATGGTTTGATTTTTCACTAGAACTAACATCTATAACAACGAATGTAAATTGAAATTTAGTAAAATTTCCCTCATACCTCCCCTATTAGAACCATCGAGGATTGTATAGCAAATGAAACATCAATATCCATTTCCCTCGTAACATTTGGAGGTGTTTCTGCCTCCAACATCTAGAAATAAAACAACAAATTATTCAGTAAAAAAAGGTTACAATAGCAATACACGTCATGACTTATAATGTATGATATCTAATGAACAATATTTTGAGTACTTATTAAACTATATATTTCTGATTGTCATGCTTACTATTTTCCCTATCCATATCTTGTTCAAAAGGACATGTTTTTAGGCTTTTACCCATAGCAGCAAGCCGCTGAACCATTTGATTAAATGCTTTCGTAGACATGTATGATAATTGTGGTGGCATAGAGAAGGCAGTGAACTATTTGAAAAAATGCCTCAAAAGAAATGGGGTCTCGTGGTGATGGAATTCCATTACAAACAAATGCACGTCATGGCATTCCATCACCATAAGACCAGATTTCTTTTAGGCATTTTTTCAAAAAGTTCATTACCTTCTCTATGGTATTATTGCTTACTATTATGCTTTGATAGATATTTTTCCAAGCATCCATAGTTTGTTGGAAAGCACCTATTTTGGGATTTTAGCCATAGTAGCAAGGAAGTGAGTAGTTTGATAAAATGCTTTGGTGCACATGTATGAAAAATGTGGTATCATAGAAAAGGTGGTGAGCAGTTTGGATAAATGCCTCGAAGAAATGTGGTCTCATGGTGATGTTCCATCACCATGAGACTACATTTCTTTGAGGCATTTTTTCAAACTACTAACTGCCTTGTCTATGTTATTGCTTACTATTATGTTTTCACAGATTTTTTCCAAGAATCCATAGTTTGTCGTGTAGGTGCACCTTTGCAAGCACATGCCTTCATGTGAAATAATTGGATCACTACTCATGTTGACTTTCTAAACAACTATATTATAGTTGAAAATTTATCATCTATCAACATCTAGTTATTAGTTATGAAATGTGAAGTAATGCTTTGAGTTTGAATGATGTGCAATGCAACATAACCAACGATATGAATATAAACTACACAAATCTATTAAGTACAATTCATTAGTTAAACTCTTTATTATATTACCTGCATGTAGGTTTGAGTAAATCCACTGGCACTGGGAGGTGTTCCCTCAAAACCTCCAATATTGCCTTGTTCAACATCCAAAATCACATATTAAAATACCATTCGTAAAACAATGCTATTAACATGTAATAAATTTATAATTGTTTACTAGTTACATACCCCTCTGATAGGTGTACTATAGAAAAAAGTAAGTGGAGGGTGGCATATCCAATCTCAACACTGTGACCCTGCAATTTTATTAAAATCATAAAACTAAATTAGTTAATCTTGCATTTCAAAATCAAAATTTAATAAATTAAATTCAATGAACATGCTAACTTTTACCTAAGTGTCAATGCCATACGCATCATGGAAAATTTTAGCCACTCTCTCCATCTCTGCAACTGCATACAGATCCTGTGTAGCAACCTCCTGAAAGTTGGTGGGGTCATATGAACAAGTCATCCCACAAGATTGACACACATGGGTTTGAAGGCCACCACTCGAAGACTCCCCTAGATGGCACTATAGAATAGGGCTAGTATGATGGATGACACTCTGGGTCAAAGTGTTGATCACCTTCAATGTCTCTATGTCAGTACTCTCCTTCATGATGGTAGGCATAACAATGTGCTCACGGGGCAGCCTAGAGAGAGATCACCTCCCTTGTTGTGTAGGATTCGGCTGTGCACTGGGCCTATCCTAAGTCGACCCCCCACCTGTCCCCTGGAAGTCCCTCATATCAAAATAATTTGGGATTTTGTTCAATATGAACTCATTGTATAGTTTCCTAAGAAAATATTGGGGGACTTCAGAATTTTTGCACGGTCAGTCATCAAAAATAGTTCCTAATCTCTTGGTGGTGGCACCAATGAATATGAAACCTCTTTACATTGAGGGTAAGATTTTGATTTGTGTGTGGATCAATAAATAATGAGCACAAATCACCTTTTGTAATTTTTAAATCCTTTAATTTTTTATATGATAGTTTATCCACATAATATGCCCTAGCCGCATGCCTCCTATCTTGCCATCCAGTTATTTTTTTGCTAACTGAATTGACATTTTTAACATATCTTTCAATGAATTTTCTAGGGTCATTATTTTTGTGGTTGAACCATTCGGATCACTCAACCTATTGATAAAATCCTCAATTTTTTTTTGTTGTTCTCAATTTCACTCATTAAATTTTGTTGAGTGCTAGGAGGACGATGTTGAGTGATTAGTGGAGGAGGTTGTTGTTGAGGTTGATTTTCTTGTTGAGGATTTTGTTCTTGATGATTTGGTTGCTCTTCTTGTTGAGGATTTTGAGGGTTTGTAGGTTCATTTGCATCTCCCACAAATTCAAAATAAATATATCAAATATAACCTAAAACTAACAAAATCAACCTAAAACTAAGAAATTCAAAACAAACAGCAAACAATACTTACCTATCCCACCTCTTCATTGTCATGGTGCCATCCTTGCAAAGAAATAACAACCATTGCTAAAGATTTTTGCACAATACCTCCTCCTAGAACACGAGCACAAAAGATGGGGGTTCTGGCCGCGGGCAGAACAAAAAAATAGTCAAAATGAAATTGAATGACTTTCACTTTTTTTTTTCTTTTAACATGACATAATGCGAGCGCATTATAACACACTTGCATTATGAGTTTTCAATTTTTAAAAAAAAGTGGCCACAAAATTGCTACCCAACTTCATGCACTCACTTTCCACTCCTATTGAGGTGGAGTTTGGGTTTGTTAGAGAGATGTGGTTGTTGTGGCAAGGGTGTTCTTGGTAGATTCTCCTACATAGGTGGTGTGCTAATGAGGAGGATGTGGTTGTCTTTCATCATTAGGAAGTTTTGGGCTCAAAATTTGCTATTTTTGAGCAGTTTTTTTGTTGTTACCTAGTTGTTATTGGTAGTGTTTCTTGGTAGTTAGGCTTTTGGTCATTGTATGACCACATTGTATAAGGTTGAAGGTTCCCTTAAAAACCTTTTTGTTGCAGGTTTGGGTAGTCATGGTGATCCTTTGGAGGATTGATGGTGTTTAGCTGTTGGTTGTCTGTCTTATCTTTTAGCAACATGCTCATCTTTGATAGGGTTTTAGGTCCCTTTGAAATATTCTTGTAAATGGTTTAGGGTCCCTTAAAAAACTATTTTTACCAATTAATCAAAATAATTAAAATCATCAAAAACAACAACAAGATTCAACTTACTTCAATTGAATATTGTTAAAATTGAAGGGAAGTTGATTAAATTTGGTTTAAGCAACAAAAAAGGATATCTATTTATTTGGATATCCATTTCTCAACCCTCTGCCTGTGTGCTCCAAAATTATCGACAACAATAATGAGAAAAAAATTGATTTTTTTACTTATACTTGTCTAAAACAGTTATCCATTTTGGAGAATTTTTTTTTTAATATTTCATATATGTTACATGACTGGCTTGATGTGTATTAATATTAATATCATATATGGTATAATACTAATAAATAATATATATGATATTAATGTATATAATATAATATAATATATATGATATTAATATATAATAATATAATAATAATATAATAATAATATAATATATATTATATATATGATATAAAGTTTCTAATTTCCCAAGTGATATGCTTAGAAATCATATATTTGGTTGTCATCATAAAATTACATATTATTGATCCTCTAAATGGATTTATAGTTATAATTCTTTCTAGATCCTAGGATTCCAAATATTTAAAAAAAAATTCTAACCCATATGATATATATAATATATATGATATAATATTAATAATATAATATTATACTAATACATAGTAAATAATAATATTTTATTATTATATAATTTATATAATTTATATAATTTTTTTTTGATAAAAGGCACATTGGCTTGAAATATATAATATTAATATATCAATATATAATATATTATATGATAATATTAATATATATTATTGAATATATTAGTATTATAATATCCTACAATATAATAATATTTTACTAAATTATATAATATATAATATTTAATTATTAAAATATAATATATAATAAGCTGGTCAAATATTTGGGGATACCCTTTGCAGTCAACCCATACCTCAAAGACATGTGGAGTTGGGTCAGAGATAAAATTAATAAGAAGCTTGGAAGGTGGAATAGGCACTACCTCTCACTAGCTCAGGTAGAATACAAGTGTGCTAAAAATTCCTCTCTTCCTATAGTGTCTAGTTCAACTTGGTTTGGTTCTTCTGTAGCTACCAAATCAATGAAATCCAAAAGAGAATAAGAGAATTTTTATGGTTTGATGGGAAGGGCATAAAGAAGATGCACTCGGTGAAATGGGATTGGTGTTGCCTTGGAAAACTCCAGGGGGCATTGGTTCTAGAAAGATTTAAAACTTCAAGGCATTGCTTTGGCAGCTAAGTGGATTCTAAAATCCTTGAATGGCAATGAACCGTGGAAAGTTCTAGTCAGAAAAAATATTCAAGGGGCACTACCTAAGCAGGCTAAAGCATGGAAGTTGTTACCCCTAAGCGATATCCTCCTCACTAAATAACCCATGGTGATAGGCTCCCTAGTTTTTAGGAGCATCTAGAAGTCTTGGGAGCTAATAAAACATAAGGCCTAGCTAAGAAATTGGGTATGTGCAGGATCATGATGGGCCAAAAAGTGGTAATATGATGGGTATGTGGATGACGACTATTTTTTACCCAAAATTGATGAAATGAAGAGGGTTTTTTAAGGAGATTCCCAACTTTCCACCCATATAAATTATGCTTTACTTTGAATTTAATATGTAATTATTATTCATTTTCTATTCAAATTACGACTAAAGTCCTAATTGATAGGATGATTGAAAAACATCTATAGCTTTCAAACAGTATCAAATTTCTTGAATAAAAAACATGTGTCACATTCTATTCTTCACATACTATAGAATTAAGAAAAGAAAAATTGAATTTCATGAAGTTTTGACCAAGTTAAGGTGGTCAAACATATGAGTTTTTATATTTTTAAAAGTTGTAATAAAAAATCATAATTAATTATTTACTTGGAAAAATATTACAAAAAAATATGCATCACATTAGGGCATGAGTCCTATACTTTATCTAAAATCTTATAAAAAAATATTATCATTTTATTGTGGTTAGGGTAGTCAAACAGACACCTACTTTTATTTTTTCCTTGAAATTTCAAGTTTTCACCAAATAGATTTTTTTTTTAAAACATACCTAGTATTTTAGAAACTAAATTCAATTTCCTACAAATTCTATTCTTACACATTTTTGAAATAATATAGATAACTTATTCAATTTTTTACGTCAAGTTTCCTAACTTTGATTTTTCTAAATTTTTTGCCACTTAAGGGCCTATTTTTTCCATGATGATCCTGCACATACCCAATTGTAATATAATTCTAAAAAATAATTAGAAATGTCAACCTTTTAGCTCTGTCTGGTGGAACCTTGAGTATAACAATAAAGCCCTTGCCCTACTTCAAGGGTGCTCAGCTAAAAGTTGGAACAATAAAGGTATTAAGACCTTTGGGCACATTCTCTCCAATGGTTGTTTGAAGACTTGGAATACCTTGTGTGTTGAATTCAACCTCCTTGCTTCCAACTTTAGGACTTTCTCTATGCTTTGGAAGGCTTGCAGTGGTGCAGTCCTACTGGTACATGTAGAGAAAATCCTCGACCTTCCAATGATATTTTATGGTGTGATGGTTCCAATGCTATGAATGTGCAAGCAAAGTCAATCTATAATGAACTCATAGATAGAAATTTTGTTCTTGACCATGTGAATGCTTGTTGGGGTCTAACCCTGGATAACAAGGAATGGAAAAGAAATTTATCTCTAGTCTGACATAACTCCATGGAGCCTAAAAAGGCTTGCTTTAGGTGGTTTGTTCTTTTGCAAAAAAATCCAATTAAAGTTAACTCCATTGATGTTGAAATTTGTAGAGTTATAGAATTAGTTGAACATATTATTTTTTATTGCTTCTATGCTTAGGAAATATGGAGATTATTTTGTCAAAAATTAAATGTGTAGAACAATAATGGTAAAATTCTTTGGGAAAAAGTACTTTTTCTTAATCTAAATGTCAGTAAGGATTGTCAATTGTCATGGTATTGTGTAACTAGTGAAATAATGTGGCATATCTAGAAAGCGAGGAATGAAAATAAGTTAATGGGAATGAAGAGGGAGCTTACTGAGTTTCACAAAAAGCTCACTTTCCTTGTTGTTTCTATGTAGGTTTTAGTGCACACAGAGATCTCACTGGTCAAGTTCTTGCACATCATAAGAGAAGGAACAGTGACTGCTAACAGGGAAGAGGTGAGGTGTGGCCAAGCGTACCAAACTAAAATGTTTTGTAGGGCACTAGATGAGCTTCAAAGGGAGGCTAATGAAGTTTCCAATCAAGATAGGGTAAGTGAATAGGATCTACTAGGAGAGGAGCCATCATTTGAACCTAGTCAAGACACACTTGAACATTCTATCCCACAAAAGGATGGCCTAGCCGAAGCCTTTGCAGATGAAGTTCTATCCAATGGGGGAGAAAGCAAGAACCATCAAAAACAAACCAAGGACATTGTACTAGTTGATAGGGCCTTTTAAATACAAAGAACTCTATAATACTTCTACGCAATGAAGTTTTTGCTTAGCCTTTTGCACAATGTGTAGATAGAACTTATAAATTGTAAGCAGTGAAAAAAAAACCTCTATTTGTATAAATTGTACCCAATGGTCTATATAGAGAAAATCTACGCTAGCAGTAATATATAATTAATGTTCTCTCTATACTTATATAAAAAAATATAATATATAATATTATATTATTATTATATAATATATAATATTATATTATTATAAAAATATAATATTATACTATTGTTATAATATATAATAATATATTATTATAAAAATATAATATTATACTATTGTTATAATATATAATAATATATTATTATATAATATATAATTATATATAATAGTAATATATATTCTAATAATTAATATACATGGTTTAGTCTCTAAAAATTATAAGTGTCTCAATAATGGATATCCTTTTTTCTTTGGTGTTTACCATAACAAATGTACTTTTTACCAACCCAAGTAAAAAGTCAAACATGAGTTCCATGATTTTACCTTCCTCATGTCACATTTTTTGGTAACATTGTCAATGTTTGACCCCTATGATCTTGCACTGACTTAAAATAGTATCTAAATATTTTAATGTAAACACAAGATGATAACAACAATGTTCACAAGAAGTGACCATGAATTAACATGCCAATAAATATAAACTAATCATATGTAGTCTTACTTTAAAACAATGGGATACTTTGAACATTGACTTAAAGTTTGTGAATCTTTCTTATAACGTAGAATGAGAATTTAACAACCATAGTTCAATTTAGGATATGTTACTAGTGGTTCATTATTGATTTAAAAGAAAAAATGAACCTATTCTTCTATAGGATGAAAAAATATATTAAAACAAGAAAAGTGTGGTTTGCATACTAAGGTAGTTTTCCTTTCTTTCCAATAGCGCCTTCTCCACAAATCTCTCAAATTAAAGGGAGCATTAAATTTTAGTAACATAGGTTTAATATCATAGGATTTTGAATCACTTTCTAAAAAGGAAGAAGCAAGGAATGATTGGAAAAGTATCCTTCTTGAGAAATAGGAAAATTGTTATATTAGACAAATAAAATTCATTTAAATTTGAGGATTCTAACATTGAATAGCCAAGGTTCCTTCTTCAAACAGAAATGATTCTTAATCAAGTTAGGTGGTCAATTAATAAAATTCCACTTTCTATTATGGAGGGACTTAATTAGTTTCTTTGTGGGGTAAAAGATGTTGAGTAGTAGATTTGGAGGAATTGTAAATTATATCAAATCAAGTTTGAGTAATTCTTGTAAGAAAAAAAAAACATTTGGTAATTCATGTGATTTGAATAGAAAGATAAAGACAAATTAATATTTTCACTATTTTTAACTTGGCTCTTACCAATTCTTAGCAATTGTTCATTATATAAATAATAAAAAATAGATAAACATTTACTTTTGATTTATTTAGTAAATAATTTCTATGAACAAGCTCACAAGTCCCTAGCAATAAAAGACTTCATTAAAATTTTAATAAATTATAGAAAATTACTAATGATTAATAAAAAATACCATCATTTTGGTATTGGCATGGTGTGATGGTTTATTGGTGGTATTGTTGTTCTTGCCACCAAGGTTTAAACCCCGTTGGGGTGTTATTGTTGAATGGTTGTATCCCGTTCATAGCTCTGGTAAAAAGCGTTTACCCCTTGAATAAAAAAAAAATACCATCATGAATTTTATTTTTGTTAATTACAATCACTTTACTAACACAAAACTTTAAAAATTCGATATTTTTTCAAATTATTATTATTATTATTATTATAGTATAATTATCTTAATGAATCCTCACTCAAAACAATATGGCCTCCTTTCCTACTTGATTTAACTCTATGCACATTTGCTTTTGTAATGATGAAATTGATTTGAAACTTAATTTGATGCCAAATATCTACACATCCTTCTAAATTTCCTTTCGGCTCATGTATTGGACCCTCCAAAGGTGTGAGAGTTTTTAAACAAGAGACACATTACGTCATGGTCTTTGCCAATGTTGCAATAAGTAGTGAATTTTGTTGTGTCTAATTAATTTAGTAATGTCAGAAATATCATTCAAGGAGACAAAATGATTTTAAAATTAATTTCATTAATGCCAAAATTTATTTTCATACTAATTTACCTTGTCAGATAGAAAATGACTATTATGATGTATCTCATTTCATTAGAACCATTAATAGACTTGAAATTTGTTTTAATTAATTAAATACATTGGATTAGACATGCACTTTACAAAAAGATAAAGAAAAAAATAATTTTTATACTAATTATTCTTAATATGAATCAATAGAAAGAAAGATAAATAACATTTTTTACAATGATTTAAAATAGAAAATTAAATGTAGACTATAGGGTTGTTGCTCAATTTTTTTATTATATATACTCATTGGCTATTTACTAGGAGATTTTAAAAATAGATATAAATATATTTACAATATCTAATTATTCACTAACCTTTTATTAAAAATCATTTTTCTTATGGGCATGTGCAAAAAGTTTGGTCCACAAAATGTTCAAAAAGTGGAAGTGTTTTTCTTGATTTTCAATATTTGTCACACTTCAACTAAAAATTTGAAACACTTACACATTGAATCTTAAAAGTTTAGTAATTTAAAATTTAGTATTTTGAGTCTAGTTTCTAATATGTAATTTATTCTAATGCCTAAATGATACAAATTAATTTTTA
Organism: Sequoia sempervirens; assembly: GCA_007258455.2. NCBI lineage: Eukaryota > Viridiplantae > Streptophyta > Pinopsida > Cupressales > Cupressaceae > Sequoia > Sequoia sempervirens. The sequence goes on along the minus strand of VDFB02164847.1, from coordinate 24,458 downwards.
ATAGGCATGCATAAAAACCACATTTTTAGGACCATACCATGCATGTGTATGACACCATAATACCTAAATAAAATTATTTTTCTAATTTATTTTGGGGAAATATGTGTAACAAACTGAAGATTGATGAAGATATTTTTTATAATTTTTCCTAAATGTTTTTTATTAATTTTGTTGGCCCTAAATGCTATTTTTGAAAACCATTGTGTATGAACACCACAACTTGACCTAAACTAATCATTTTTTGAATTTTTTCATTGTGTAGAGAATTGTTTGTAGATTGATGTCATGTAATTTTCTTACAAAAAAATTAAAAAAATTATAAGTTATTAAAAAAAAAAAAAATGACATTTCAAGTTTATGGACCAATTTCTTTAGAAATTAATTAAAAGTAGCAAACACAATCCAATCATAAAAAAAATACATATTAAAAAACTATACATCGTGATCTATAATGAGTTTTAATTTCATAAACCAATTCTAAAAAGAAAGCCATCAACTATATTGCCAAAGTCAGTTATGTCTCTTGACATTGCCTTAAAGTCTTTTAGTTGTAGGTCCAAGACTTTCTTGAGTTTAAAGCCAAATCAAAAAGCAAGTTGGGATTTCAATGTTTTTTTAGAATGGGTACCTGTTTAGGAATGAGAACCTGATCTAAAGCTTGGGATCCTGTTCCCAAACGAGTAAAATGGGTACCTATTCCTATCAATATTTTATTTTTGGCCAAAATTTTTCCTCTTCATGGACCCCAATTTTTGACCCCATTCCTTATGTTGGTGGTCTAAGTTAACACCTTTTCAATTGAGAGCTAGTAACTTAAAGTCATCCATTCACCAAATTTGTTGGTTGCACAATCCTAACCTCACATTTTTTTATTGGTGGTATAAGTTAATACCCCTTTGGCTAGGAGCCGAGGATTGAGGGGTATCCATTATGCCAAAGTTGCTTGCTAGACAACCTCAACCTCATCCCTTTTATTTGTGTCATTGACCTTTCACTCAATAAGACTTATACCCAGGGATCTCATTTCAACCCATTCAACTTCACCAAAAGATGAAGAAACCTTTAACATTTACTTGATGTATTTACTCAAATATTCTTCACTATAAATAAAAGAATATCTCAAAGTGAAAATACAATGATTTAATGTAGAGAGATTCCCATTAAGTATTTTCCATGAAGTTTCCTTTCCTTGGGACTAGATTGTTGGTAGACATTTACTTTATTGCCATGTAAGATTCTCCAATTGTATCATAAATGTCTCCATTTTTATGTCACATTCAAATTCAAACTTCTTTCAAACTTACCCACTTTTCTATCTAGTGTTCCCACCTACCACATTTTCTCTCTTCAGAAGACATCATCATCATTTCACATAGGACACAAAAGATATATCATCATTTAACATAGGACACAAAAAATATATCATCATATAACATGTTAGCATAAGAATTTATATCAATAAGAAAAGGAAAAATCATCCATAATAAAATCTCTAAGTAATAAAAAAATAAAGAAAATGAATGAAAACTATAAAGCAAGGATGAACCCTAAGATTAAATCCTCGAAGGTTAATACCAATTAAGTTAAAAAAATTATATAAAGTAATAATCTTGCATGTAGTTTCTCTCTTCTACACTATATCACTAACTCAAAGAATAAGAGATTTTATGGGAGAAAAAATAGATAAAGTTTTTATGGAAGTAATTTTTTATGAGAAAATACACAACCATGTCATTAATGAAAGTTGTAGAATGATTCTCAAGCATTGATGGCATGAGTCACAATGAGCTTCCTTTGTTTTTGGGAAGGAAGGATGAACATGCTATTTTTTTTTAACATGACAAACATTCATTTGTTGTTATCGAGAAAACTAAAGAACAAAATCCTAAGGTTTATTGTAGTTTAGACTTGACATGAAAAATGCATCGAAGTAAATTTCCCCCCTCTACATTACAATACAGATTCTGTAAAAGAAATACATTAAAAAAATAGACAACAATGTGATTAGACATTGACGAATATAAAATAGCAAAGATTTATTTAGAATAAAACAATATTATGATATAGATATAAATTGAAGAGAAGTCTATGAATCTTTCATACAGTTTCCTCTTCTACAATAGGCAACCAATTTCATAGGCAACCATATGATTAGTTACTGTAAATTTAAATACTTCAAAGTTGCATAATAGCCCTTTACGGTGTGGACAATTTAAAACAAAAAAAATGGCATGTGTAACACGATGGCCCTTATGCAAAGCATCTTCATCCCAGTGCCTTTCACTTTTCGTACACAGAATAGACAGCCATTTTCATTGATGATGCTGCTTTAAGAACATCTAGAATTGGCGCCTTGAACTTTTTGACCATGGAGAAACTACAAAACATTGAAAATCAGAGGTTCGGGTCCGAAAAATTAGATTTCAGACTTGACTAGTATATGGAAAAGTAAAGCACTATTTATAAGCATGATGGAAAGGGCTTAAGGGAAGATGCCCACTACTTAGACTTTTTCTTTAAGTTTCCTTTCCTTGGACCAGTTTACTTCGCTTCATGGTAACGTACAGATTCCGCAGCTGTATCACTCTTTATGTCACATTCAAACTCAGGCTCACCTGCATACTTTATTTAGGCTAGTCTCTCTCCGTCAACATTTTTTCTCAATTTCAAACATACTTCTCTAGGGGAGAGGACTCAGTACCTGAGCATGTTTCAATAGTTGTGATAGTAGTTGTTTATATAATGTCTAATATTTATGCCGAAGGCGTGTCCTATACTAACTTTCTAAGCTCATTTTATCTATGAACGGTCTAAAATAAAGGATAAGGCCTGATTGACATTAAAATGAATCTCAGCGGTCCGCTTTGTTTTTCTGCTTTCCCCGCCGCTAAGGTTCGCTGAAAATTACGGCCGTAATATGCGCGTTTAAGTTTTAACATTACGACATCCTTTCTTCGCACTGTCTGTGCAGCCACTGTCTCCAGTGCTGTCGTGTTTGTCAGACCCGGCACGCTTTTACTGCAATATGATGTGATATTAGAATTAACAGCTGCATATTCATTTATCAAATATTTAAAACTAGGCCTACATTCTCGTTTGTTGTGCACTGTGTGGTGATGGTAGGTAATTGTTTTTTCCCATATTACCTAGATAGTAAAATAAAATGGTAAGAGTTTTATGGAAATATTTTAAGATATTTAAAAGAAGTTAAATAAAAGATTTTAGATTTAATTTTTAATCAACTTGGAATGAAAAAATAAATTAATTTATCAGTTTTCAATTTATTGTTTTTTAATATATAATATAATATATTTATATTTATTCTATATTTTTTATATACATGTATGGTTAGTAATATAATATAATTGTAAAACTTCAATGTCTATATTTATAGTATTTTTGTTTTATTTTTTTAATTATTTAAAATATTTTTTTGTAAAAACTAATTAGTTAAAGAGCTATTTTATTTACTTTTAGAATTATTTTAATTTATTTCATTTGCACTAACTTATTTTATTTGCACTTATCAAGTGTTATTTTTTGAAAAAAACTATTTTGATATTTACAAATACATCTTTTATGTTAACATCCATATTTAAAACTAACTATTAAAAGATGTATACAAATGCTAAACATAAAAGATTATTAATTTTGAAAGTGCAAATACTAGCATATATATATATATATAAATAAAGCCGAGAGATATCTTTTTGAAGATATTTATTTAAAATATAACATAGCATAAATATCATTTTTTTTAATTATTATGAATTTTTCTTCGTAGATAGAGTGTAGACACAAGTTTATCAATTACAAAATTAAAAAAAAAAAAAAGAATTCAAAATATTATATGAACATAAAATATAATATAAATAGTATAAGAAATAATAAAAAAATATTAATTAATTAAAATATTTTAAATTATATAAAATAAATAAATAATAATAAAGTATTGATCACTAAAATATATTATTGATAAAACATTTAGATTATAAAAGAAAAATAAATAATAATATAAATATAAATATAATAAATATATATTATAAATATGATATAAGATAAAAAAAATCAAATCAAATCAAATATAATATAATATAATTATAATTATAGATTGATAATTACTAATGTATATTTTAAAAATGATCTATATAAAATGTTGTCAAGAGATATCTTCTAAAATTGTAGGTGTATATTTAAAGTCTATTTTACACATTTTAAGATATATAATTGAATTTATTTTTGGATTCAAAACTTTGATTCAAATATTCTAACACCAGAAGCAATAATGTCAAGCTTCTTTATGTTTATTACAATAATATTATCTCATCTTTCATGTCAAAATATAGATTTATTAGGTTTTGTCCCACACAAGCTTGAAAACGATTATGATGTCATAACATGAGAGGAGAATGGAGAGATGGTCCATGTTAGGATTCCTCATCCAAGAGGCACTTGGAGAAATTATGGAAGCTAACAATTTGAGAAAAGAAGTGGCTCAACTTGTTTCAAATTCAATTGAGAACAAACCTACATAATCTCCTAAATATCTTACAGTAATCTATATAAATAACACTAAAATATATTTTTTTGAAACACTTATTAAATATTTTTTATTTATATTAAAATATAATAATTTAATATTATTAATATATAATAATATAATATACCTATCAAAAAATATATAATAATGTAATATTGATATTATACTAATATTTTTATATAATATTATTGTAATATATATTATTAATATTAGTATTATATTTGTAATATTAAAATTATTATATTATTCTTATTTTTATTATTATCATGCAAAGATATATCATGAAAATCAAAAATTATCCATGCAAGTTGTAAGCAAAGAGAGATATTCACAAAATATAGGTCAATGGTTTTCCTTTGATGATCTGCATTTGAGGATATACTTTTTCCCCACATTCCTACATATTCGAAGCCGGAGAAACCATCTTACTTTAATTATTTATTGATTGCATCAAAGAGAAAATAATATATTTCTATTTTGAGATAAGGACCTTTTGTGACAATGATTTTTCATACTAATGGCATAAATTAAATAAAAAATAAAAAATAAATAAAAATTATTCCAAGTAACTAAGTACATTAAGCAGCTATAGGTCTCAATTAAAAAGCAAATCATGTTTATGAAAAAAAAGAAAAATTTGTTGTGGTAGTGAATGTGATACTGCAAGAAATGGCATTGAAAAAATTTAATAAACTTATTATTTTATTAAAAGTGGACATTTGGAAAAACTTTAATCTACTCATCAACTTAATCCAACTAATTCATTGCAATAATCATGATTGGTGGCTAACCCATTGTAATATAGTAAAAAAAAATTGAAATAACCTAACTAAATGCTTGCATCACTTAGATTCAAAGAGGTTTGATACTACTTGGCTTTGTCTTGAAATGCACAAACCCTTAAATGTATTTCCATTCACAAAAACCCACATAATGCATTGAAAAGACTTATATTAACACTTGGTTGATTAATTAGACTGACATGTGTGCCTATAAGTTATCCTTAACTCTATGAAAAGATCAATCAAACATGGGTTATCCTTAACTCTATGAAAAGAACAATCAAACATGGGAGACAACAACTGCCATTAATTGGCTTAAAGGCTCCAACAACAATTGGACGTACAATAAAGACCAATGTATAAAGAACACACAAAAAAAATACAAATAATAGAAGAATCTAACACCTAACACAATCTAAACCCAAGCACTTTATTTGCAACAACACAAAGGTATATAGAATTATGCCACCAATATATCTGTTTTCCTCTTATATTTTCATTCTAGCAAAGTCAAAAGTAATTTTTCTAAATATTTAATAATAATTAACCAAACAGTGAAATTATTTTTACTAAACATGAAATTCATTTGAAGTAAGATAGTTTGTCTCTCATTGGTAAATAGTTTGGTGAGTGCAATAGGAGAGAGGGGCCTATAGTGGAGCACCCTAACTTCACGTTTCTCAAAATCTTATGTGAAAATTTCAAATCACTCCCAATTTTGTACAAATGTTTATTTGGCAACTCACATGCTTCTATATTTTGTTTTAGGGCCACATCATCAAATATGATGCCACATCAGCTTGCTTTTTGTTGAGGTATCCAAAAAGGCCCAAAAATAAAGTGAGAGCAATAGTGGTGCACTAAGTCATGTTTTATTGGTGCCCTGACATGTGGCATCACATGATTTGTCAATTTATGTACTTTATGGATAAAAAGTGTTTTGTAATTGGTATTAAGGTGCTCCACTATGGGGCATACTAAGGACTACTTCTATCCCCAGTATTGGACCCCACTCCACTATGGACCCCTCTCCCTTACTGCCAACACTTTTTGCAAGAAGTCATCTACCTGTAAGTGGAAACCCCTATAAAATACCTATGAAAATTTCTACATAATACTATCGTATCTGCTCCATTAATGTTCTGAACTTCTAAATTTCAAAGTGGACAAAAGAAAAGTCACTTCTACACATACAAATAAAACAGTGAAATATTACAACCGCCCATGCTTTGTTTGACCTTTAATCACTTCCTCAATAACTGTTGTGTCATGCTCTCAACATGGATAAGAGTAAGAAGAAAAAGAAATGAGTAGCTGTGAATACATTTTGATACATAAATCCTCTCCTACGTAGCTGCAAAAAAAAGGTATTTTAATTTCTCATTTTTAAAACTGACATTCACCTCATACATCTTACGTGCCATTTACCTCATAAGCATGCTTTGTTTGCTGCTAGATAAACATATCTATCATCCACTGTGGCACACCCAATTTTGAGTATTTTTTGGCATCTAAAATATTAAACGAGAACTATAATACCTCCTTTCTACACTCACTTAGTGTTCAAAAGCTTAGAGACAGGCTGAAACATGGTGTCTCATTTTGAATCCCAAATATTTTGTTTCATTTTTATTGTTGCATATTCAAAGTTGCTAATGCATTTTCCTCTGTACTCATAAATGGCATTTGGCTATTGCTAGAAAATCCCTTCACCTCTAAAACCCACGCCCTCACAGATATTTATAACCAGTAAAACACATGCATTGTTTGACACAATCAAAATTTGTTTTGCACTATGACTCCAAATGCTACTTAGTGTCTATAGGAGGAATCCATAGTATAATAAATGACTGATTCCTCAAATTTTAACAAACTAAGGAAAATTGTGTAAAAATGTGCTCCTAGCAGCCGTCCCAACTTCTGCTTTTGTTTCTTCCCACTTCAAGAATAATCAACAGGTCAAAATCACAAATGCCTCCATGAAAAGGAAATTCACTACCTTTTGTAAAGGATCTGAAATCTTTTAAGAATTACCGATTACCCTTCCAAAAAAGAAGAGAAGTCTGGGGTTTGCATGGTTGCTGACTCTCCATCAGTGAGAAAATCTTTATCATTTTTTTAGGCCTACCAACCTGGCACTTCAAAGCCAACAATGTATAATATAATATATTTATATTTATTCTATATTTTTTATATACATGTATGGTTAGTAATATAATAAAATATTATGCTATATTATATAATATAATTATAAAACCTCAATGTTTATATTTATAGTATTTTTATTTTATTTTTTAATTATTTTAAATATTTAAAAAAAAAATAGTTAAAGAGCTATTTTATTTACTTTTAGAATTATTTTAACTTATTTTATTTGCACTTATCAAGTGTTATTTTTTGAAAAAAACTATTCTGATATTTACAAATACATCTTTTATGTTAACATCCAGATTTAAAACTAACTATTAAAAGATGTATACAAATGTTAAACATAAAAGATTATTAATTCTAAAAGTGTAAATACTATAAGCAAAATAAAATAACTATTAAAAGATGTATAAAACAACTATTAAAAGATGTACACAAGATGTAAAACATAAAAGATTATTAATTCTAAAAGTGCAAATAAATAAATTAAAATAATTCTAAAGAATGAAATAACTCTTTAATTAATTTTTTTTTACAAAATAATATTTTAAATACAAGAAAAATTACTACCCTTCAGAATTTATTTTCATCCCCTATCAAATTTTGGAACAAATATTTTTAATGGAGGATTGGATGTTTGCCCACTGTAAATCTTATTTATTAAGAGGGTTTTAGAGTATGTTTATTTAAATGAAAATTATGACCAACATCCTAATAATGAGCACATTTAGATTTTAAAATAAAATGGAAATTACAAAAAATATCCTAATAATGAACAAATTTAGGTTTTAAAATTACAACATCTTTTACTTTGTGTAGTTAAGTATAAAATAGCATCATTTACTACACAAATGTGTGCAAAAAACAAACCAATTTTTTCCTAATTGACTTTCCACAAATAACATCTTTTAGAATGCTTGCAGACCACAAAAGTTCTATTATTGTCTTGCCTATTCTATAAAAAATATATATAATTAATAGTTTGTTAAAGAAACTAATATATAATATTAATAAATAATATAATTACATATTTATAATTTATTTTTTAATATATAAAATATAAAATTTACATTCTATTAATTATGTTAATATATACTTAATTACATGGCGTAAAAAACTAAGTGTGCTCATTATTAAGATCTTGGCCGTAATTTTAATTTTCATAAAAATTACTCTAAAACCCTCGTCCAAACCTTATTTTTAGGCTACAACTCATCAAATTGGAGGACCGAAAGGTCAATACCAAGGAGGGAGAGTTTGAAGGAGCAAAAACCAATACCAGTGGGGAAAGCCATAAAAGTGGCTAAAAACAGAGAAAAATTTGATGAACGGCTAAGATTTGTTTAACTACCTCGCAGAGCCTCTCAGGGTTTTTCAGACAAATTGAGTTCGGGAAACTCAAATAAGCACACGTCTATGATTTGCAAAAAATCAAACCAAAAACTCTCCCTAAATTGACCTTCCACAACACTTTGGCATACCTATTGCACACCAAGGTGCCATTGCTAGTTTTATCAATATTGGACCAATAGTTGTGACTTTAAAGTTGTTAGTGTTGATGATAACTACCCATAATTAAAAAAAATGTATTCCTTTGATCTAAAAAGCAACAAATTATGTGATTCCACATCAGTGTTCAATAAAACATGTTGTGAATGCACAAGTATTGGTCTCATTTTTTTTTAGCCTTTTTGGATACCTTGACAAAAAGCATGCTGATGTGGCCTTGAAACCTTAGTTATAAGTAGGAGACTTGCCAAGTAAGCTGCTGTAAAAAATTGGGAGTGATTTGAAATTTTCACGTAGGATAATTAGAAGCACGAAGTTAGGGTGCACAACTACTGGGTCCTCTCCCCTATTTTTGTTCTCTCCTCCCACAATTTTTCTAGCTCTCCATCTCTTTAGCGTAGTATTTTACTCTTACCCTTTTCTCTTATGTCTTCTCTTTATTCTCTTGCGATGGGCAACAATTGCTGCTTTTGATTGTCATGGCATTCCATCACCATGAGACCTCATTTCTTTGAGGAATTTTTTCAAAGAGTTCACTGCCTTGTCTATACTAACACATTTTTCATACATGTCTATCAAAGCATTTTATCAAATAGTTCATTGCCTTGCTGCTATGGCTAAAAGCCTAAAATAGGTGCTTTCGAACAAGCTATGATGCTTGGAAAAAATTTATCATAGCGTAATAGCAATGAACTGTTTGAAAAAAATGCCTCAAAGAAATGTGGTCTCATGGTGATGGAATGCCATGACAAGAAAATTGCTATGGATTGTCATGGAATTCCATCACCATGAGACCGCATTTCTTTGAGGCATTTTTTCAAACAGTTCACTGTCTTGTCCTTGCTACCACATTTTTCATACATATTTACCAAATCATTTTATCTTGAACAGTTCACCTCCTTGGCTACGGCTAAAAGCCTAAAATAGGTGCTTCCAAACAAGCTATGGATGCTTGGAAAAATTCTATCAAAGCATAATAATAAGCAATAGCATAGACAAGGTAACAAACTGTTTGAAAAAAAGCCTCAAAGAAATGTGGTCTCAATGGTGGTGGAATGCCATGACAATCCATAGAAATTTTCTTGTCATGGCATTCGTCGTGCCATTCCATCACCATGAAACCACTTTTCTTTGAGGCATTTTTTCAAACAGTTCACTGCCTTGTCTATGCTACCACATTTTTCATACATGTCTACCAAAGTATTTTATCAAACAATTCACTGCCTTGATGTTATGGCTAAAAGCCTAAAAAAAGTACTTTCGAAAAAGCTATGGATCCTTGGAAAAAATATATCAAAGCATAATAGTAAGCAACAAGCTATGGTCTCATGGTTTTTTTTCACGCAAAAATCAGCGTGATTTTATTCACATTTTTTTGCAGCTTATAAACACATTTTTTTTTGGCAATTTTGTTTTTTTAAATGACATTCAAGTTTATGGTGGTTTTGTTGTTTATATGATGATATGTGATATTATAATCCTAATTAATGCTTCTAGGTTGCATATATATATATATATATATATATTTACATGTTCTTTGTACCAACAAACCCAAAACGAATTGAACCCCCTTCCAAAAAAATTTAGCCAAACCGGTGAATCGAACCCCTCAACCTAAACCTCAAAACCTATTCCAACACTCTTCATTTTGCTTGTACAAACTTAATTGACCACCAAATTATGTTGCCCCTTGAATTTACCCACGTTTACTCCCTCAAACCTCTCTTTTTCATTCAAAACCCCTATTTTCCCAACTAGGGCATGTCATGACATAACATACTTTTGACCTCCCCTATCCTTGCAAACCTTTTGAACACATCAAACTCCACAATCTCACCCTATTTCCAACCTATTCTAATGTATTTTCAAGTAATTTCTTCTTTTCACCTCTTCTAGCCTTGCTTTTAAGGGGCCTCAATTTTGAATTTTCAACAGGGGCAGCATTAGTAAACTCTTCTGATGCCCTTACTAATGCTATTTTCTTATTCCTACTCTCTATCGTACTTACATCAGACCCATATCACTGAGACGCAGCCTGAACAATAGGTGGAATGGCCTATTTCAACATACTACACTCAAACCCTTAAGGGATCGATCCAATTGAACCTAGCTTAGAGTGATTTTGTGTGTTTGGGTGAGAAAGAGGACCATGCCTATTAAGACACATTGAAATAGTTCGTTTGGTCACACGAGTTGTAGAACAATTTGCAGAACGAAAGTTACACCACTTTGCAACTTTTCACTGCTTCCATTTGACACTTTATCCATCAACTGAAATCTAGACACCACGGGAAGACCACTCCAAGATAATGAAAACCAAGAGAGGTTATTATAGAAGATCCCAACATGATCCCATGGGATCAAACAAGAATTTTCTAAGTGTCATGGTGTTTTAGTAACTTCATGCTAAAGTTTGCAGCGATTTTGCCCTTTGGACCCTTAAGGGATCGATTCGGTTGAACATAGCTCAGAATTCCACATGTTTGGGTGTGAAAGAGGACCATACCTAGCACAAAAATACCTATTTAAATGCATTGGAATAGTCTATTTGGTGACACAAGTTGCAGAATGAAAGTTGCACCACTTTGTAACTTTCCATTGCTTCCATTTGACACTTTTTTCATCAACTAAAAACTGGACACCATGGGAAAACCACTCCGAGATAACGAAAACCAAGATAGGTTATTGTAGAGGGGCCCAACATGATGCCATCATATTAGATGAGAATTTTCTAAGCATCACGGTGTCCAAGTAACCTCATGTTGAAGTTTGCAGCCATTTTTCCCTTTGGACCCTTAAGGGATCGATTCGGTTGAACATAGCTCGAAGTGATTCTACATATTTGGGTGTGAAAGAGGACTATGCCTAAGGTAAACATGCCTATTCGGATGTGTTGGAACATTCCATTTGGTCACATGAGTTGCATAATAAAAGTTTCACCACCTTACAACTTTCCACTGCTTTCATTTGATAATTTTTCCATCAACTGAAAACTGGAGACCATGGGAAGACCACTCTGAGATAACAAAAACCAAGAGAGGTTATTTTAGAGGAGCCCAACATGATCCCATAGGATTAGATGAAAATTTTCTAAGCATCACAGTGTCTGAGTAAGCTCATGCTAAATTTTGCAGCCATTTTGCCCTTTGGACCCTTAAGGGATCGATCCGGTTGAACATAGCTCAAAGTGATTCCACGTGTTTGGGTGTGAAAGAGGACCATTCCTAGTGTAAACATGCCTATTCAGATGTATTGGAACAATCTGTTTGGTCACACGAGTTGCAGAGTGAAAGTTGTACCACTTTGCAACTTTCCACTACTTCCATTTTACACTTTTTTCGTCAACTAAAAATTGGACACCACGGGAAAACCACTTTGAGATAATGAAAACTAAGAGAGGTTATTGTAGAGGGGCCCAAAATGATCCCATTGGATTAGACAATAATTTTCTAAGTGTCATTATGTCCGAGTAATCTCATGTTGAATTTTGTAGCCATTTTCCCCTTTGGACCCTTAAGGGATTGATCTGGTTGAACGTAGCTCAGAGCGATTCCGTGTGTTTGGGTGTGAAAGAGGACCATGCCTAGCATAAAAATTCATATTCAAACATTTTTGGAATATTTTTTTTAGTCACACAAGCTGCAGAACGAAAGTTGCACCATCTTGCAACTTTCCACTGCTTCGACGCATTTGACACTTTTTCCATCAACTAAAAACTAGACACCACGGGAAAACCACTCTGAGATAACATAAACTGAGAGAGGTTATTGTAGAGGGGTCCAACATGATCCCATTGGATTATATGAGAAGTTTCTAAGCATCATGGTGTCTAAGTAACCTCATGCTGAAGTTTGCAGCCATTTTTCCCTTTGGACCCTTAAGGGATCGATCCAATTGAACATAGCTCGGAGCGATTCTACATGTTTGAGTGCAAAAGAGGACCATGCCTACTGTAAACATGCCTATTCAAATGCGTTGGAATAGTTTGTTTGGTCACATGAGTTGCAAAACAAAATTTGCACCACCTTGCAACTTTCTATTGCTTCCATTTGACACTTTTTACATCAACTAAAAATTGGACACCACGAGAAAACCACTCTAAGATAACAAAAAATGAGAGAGGTTATTGTAGAGGGGCCTAGCATAATCCTATAGGATCAAACGAGAAGTTTCTAAGCATCACAGTGTCTGAGTAATCTCATACTGAAGTTTGCAGCTATTTTGCCCTTTGGATCCTTAAGGGATCGATTCGGTTGAACAAAGGATCTATACTCTAAACTTATCCAAACCTTACCAACTCTTGGGGCAGCAATTCTAAGGTTTCAAAACTTCAAAATCCACAATCAGAACTCAATTATACCACCGTACAATGGGTAAACCACAAAACCCTGTATTGTAGCCTAAACCCTAGGGGTTTATTGAAAATGATACTTCCAAAGCTAGCCACAACCTAAAAATTACTCAAAAAAGTTTGTGATACCCTACACAAGCTCAAAAAATCATAAAATAATGCTGCCCTACACAAAAACACAATTTGACTCTTCAAAACCACCATTTTCTTAAAGAAAACTCACTTTTACACACATGGGTTTCACACCCATCTCACTTTCAAACCTCCCCAACACTAACACATCATTCCCACACCTTAATAATGTTAGTGCAAACCCATTCCTCAAGTTATAGAGGCTACAAAAAGAGGAATGGGTCAAAATGCCATTTTTATTGACTCAAAACCTTCAAATGTACAAGTTCAGGCCGGTTTTAGTAAATTGATGATATTCTACTCCTTATTTGCCTTGATGAACAAAACCTACTAAATGGTTCTCCTACACCAATCATACATTGAACTTCTTGTCCCTCCTAAATTTTGGACCACATCCATTACCTCCACATAAAAGTCGACATCCTTGGTCTTCTTGGTTCCCATGCCTTGATATGGTTATGCAAATGAAAATGAAGCAAAGTAATCATCTCCTTCTCTGCTGGTTGGAAGAATGCATGCTTAATGTTTTGATACATGATATCAGCTCTCTCATCTACTCTCATGGTTGAATACCGAAATCTAGTATGGTGGGCCTCCAGAGTTCTAGTCATCTTTTTTCCTCTTCCACCAAATGTTGGCCCGATCCACACATCTTCCAGCCTAATTGAATTTGTTTTTGAAAGCTGAAGTTTCTTATGAGTCACCAGTGTTGCTTTGTCTACCTTTTCAGACTTTTTCATTGCTACAGATTGTCTCTAGGATTTAATCATTTATACTACATGTGGTTGATGTGCTTTTAATCCTTGCATCTAAAGGAAATTTCCTCAACATAAATACTCTCTCAAGGTTAACAATAATACATTGACCTTCTTGCCCCTCTTAAAGTTTGGACCACATCCATTACCTCCACATAAAACTCGACATCCTTGGTCTTCTTGGTTCCCATGCCTTGATATGGTTATGCAAATGAAAATGAAGCAAAGTAATCACCTCCTTCTCTGTTGGCTAGAAGAATGCATGCTTAATGTTTTGATACATGATATCAACTCTCTCTTCTGCTCTCATGGTTGAATATTGAAATCCAGTATGGGGGGCCTCCAGAGTTCCAGTCATCTTTTTTCCTCTTCCACCAAATGCTGGCTTGATCCACACATCTGCCAGCCTAATTGGATTTGTTTTTTGAAAGCTAAAGTTTCTCCTGAGTCACCAATGTAGCTCTCTCTGCCTTTTCAAACTCTTTCATTGCTAACAATCATCTTTGGGATTTAATAATTTGTACTACATGGTTGATGTGCTTTGAATCATTAGTAATAGCCTTCAAAATTGGCTGCTAGTACAAGTTCATTTTGCTTTCATAATACTTTATAACCACGGAGTTCAATCATTCCTTGGTGCCATCAAGTGAATATTGAGGAATCGCGTGAATGCAGAGTACATACCGCTTGAAGTATTTGAAAGTAATAGCCATATCAAATTCCTTTTGTCCAAGTCCTACTCTCTCAAGGTTAACAATCTCAATCTCACTGATAGTGATTACTACTAAGAAAGGTAATTCCACCAACTCTACCAAAAAATTTACCATAAGAATAATAAAAGTAGAGGCTTTGAAAGGAAATCCATGAAAACCAAGCTCTCTAAATGGTACATATAAAATTATAGTTCAAAATATTTTAGATGAGGCTGCTCCCATAGCTCTCTTACTCGCTTGACAAATCCTTGAAACTCTGTATTGATTTTATTTTTCCTATCCCTCTCTTGTTGTTCTTCCTCAATTTCATCAAGATCATATATTGACCTTCTTGACCCTCCTAAAGTTTGGACCACATCCATTTCCTCGACATAAAAATGGACATCCTTGGTCTTCTTGGTTCCCATGCCTTGATATGCTTATGCAAATGGAAATGAAGCAAAGTAATCATCTCCTTCTTCGTTGGTTGGAAGAATGCATGCTTAATGTTTTGATACATCATATCAACTCTCTCTTGTACTCTCATGGTTCAATACCAAAATCTAATATGGTGGGCCTCTAGAGTTCCAGTCATCTTTCTTCCTCTTCCACCAAATGCTAGCTTGATCCAAACATCTGCCAGCCTAATTGACTTTTTTTTTAAAGTTGAATGGTGTAGGAGCACCCACACCTCACCCTCAATTTGTGATTGTTTGATGGTAAATTGGGAGGAAATTTGGTAAATGTTAGTATGTTGAGGTCTTTTTGTCTTGAATAAGGTCTAATAGACCAATCTTTTATGTACTTTAGGAATTAGTAGGTTAGGTTGGACAAATGTGCAAAAGCACTCTTGAATTAAATAATTGTTGATATTGCCATAAAGGAAAATTATGTAAGAAGTAGGTGGGAGTGTAGAGAAAGAGTCTAAAATTCATGTTATAAGGGTGTCTTTAAGTGGTCCTAGGCCTTTATAATAATAAATTTGCATGATAAAGCTTATTAAGCAAAACCATTGTTAAATACTAGTATTTGTAGGCTTAATAAGGGTTTGGCGGTTCAAAGGTAGTTATGGGCAATGAAGGGAGATTATTCTCATTTGAAATGTATTAAAAAAATCATTCAAGCCTGAATGGGGGTTCAATCAATAGTTTTTTTGAAGATTGGTGCTCTTCACAATGCCTAAAATTGTGGAATTTCAAAAAAAATCTATGTTTTTCAGTTTCTTTTCTCTGTGTACGGCCTAGTATAGGCCTCTAATGAATATAAACTCATGAAAAATTGTGGTGGAAGGTCTTAACCTATATTTCAATCTGTTTTGATACACCTTTGGTTGTTTTAGTGAAAGGAAAATCCATTTTTCTTTATTCAGCCTGTACAGACCAGCAGGGTCTGAGTTTACTTTAATTTTTGTGATAGAGCCATTCCTCCTACTATGGTGAATTGTGACTCAAAAGAAAGGTTTAAAATGTGTTTTTTTCAAGTTTCCTTAACTCTTTTAATAATGGTAAGGCATTTATAGGGCTGGTGATGTTGTTTTAGGCTAAGAATGTGAGATTTTGGCTTGAAATGGAGGAACCAAAGTGATGTTTTTGAGATCTACTAAGTCTAAAGGAAAGTTGAAGGTTTATTATGTGTGTGAACACCCTAAAAAGATTTTTTGATGCTTTGGTGAGGTTTGGAAGGCCTTGGAGTTGTGAGATGCTAAAAACCCTAAGTATTTGTTAGGAAATTGAGGGTTTTAAGAAATTATGGCTTAGAGGTTGAGTTCTTTTCTAAAACCTATGGAATTGGGAATTTTGTGATCTATTTGATGACTTTCCAAGAGTTTGTGGGGCTAGAAGAATTTTAAAGAGTAATGTTTTTGTAAAACAGGGCTAATTTTGTAGCCTTTCTGTAGGGCAGTTTGAAGGATCTCCAAGAAATTGCAAAGAAACCTTGTATTTCCAGCTTGGGAATGGTGTTGGGGGTTTGAGTAGATGCTATATTGATGATGAGATGGTTCTTGAGAGGTATTCTCTAAAATTTAAGCCAAATTGTTGAGTTTGGAAGCCTTTTTGTTAGTAGTTGTTCAAAGATGGCCAAATGAAATAACAAAGGTTGTTGATTTACTGAAATTTGATTTGTTTGAGTCTTCTCCACCTTGACTTTGCATCACTAAAGTTTCTCCTAAGTCACTAGTGTAGCTCTCTCTTCCTTTTCAGAATCTTTCATTGCTACAGGTCATCTCTGGGATTTAATCATTTGTACCACATGGTTGATGTGCTTTGAGTCCTTGCATCTAAAGGAAATTTCATCAACATAAATACTGCTACTCTCTGAAGGTTAACAATCTCAATCTCACTAATAATACATTTACAACCATATTCAAATATTTTCCTTCAAAAGGCTACAAATTCAAATATTGACTTAAATAGCCTTTACAAATGATTCTACATATTTCCAATCATGCCTAACTATTCTTTTTGTAACTAACATAACTTATTACATTATAAATCAATTGTGGATGTGTTATGACCTTATTCAATTGAAAAAACTCAAAACACAAAACTAACTTAAAATATTTTCGTGAACCAATTTTGCTCAAAAATCTTGGTGCCCCTACACCAAATTTCATTATTTTAGTAAATGTCATTACAAGTAAATCTCATTACAATGCCTTAGGTACTTTGTTCTCACAGATATTTTACAATGTCACTCATACATTCGAGATTCTCTTATAATGTCTACATCATAGGTTCTCATTTAGAGGTTAACTTCAAATGATAAACTTGAGATTCCCTCACAAAGATTCGCACACTCTTTTATAATGACTTGAATTCAAAATTGAGATTTGTCAAGATCATCAAAATAAGGATGTTGCATTGCTTTTTTGGCTGAGATTCTCTTCAATGGCTCCAAAATCAACATTTTCTGCAAGGAGAGACCAATCAATTTTTACTAGTTTAGTTACAGATAGGCAAAGTAAAAGAATAAAAATAAATAGCTCATGTCCAAAATGGAAATGAAATGAAAATAGATGGAAGGAACTTACAGATAGGCATGACAGTCTCTCAACTTAGTCACTCCTACTCATATATCTTCACTACGAGTTCCAAGATACCAATTTCACACAACACCTCTCATGAATCTAAAATATCTTGAAATTCGAGATGCTCCTATAATGTGTACATCATAGGTGCTCATGATAAGGTTAACTTCAAGTGAATAAATTGAAATTCCCTCACCAAGCTTCACACACACTTTTGTAATGGCTGAAAATCATAATTAAGATTTTTCAAGATCATCAAAATAGGGATGTTGCATTGCTTTTATGCCTGAGATTCTCTTGGATGGCTCATAAATCTGCATTTTCTACAAGGGGACACCATTCAATGTTTACTGGGTTACCTACAGATACACAAAGTAAAATAAGGCATGATAACATTGGCATCAAACAAATTAATGTGGATACAAGTATAAATTAATAAGAACCATTGTGCATATACTTACAAATTAATCCAATGAACCATTCGGATCTGCTCTACTCTTTATTGTGTCAAGTATTTCCTCATGGTCAGACTCACAGACCTTCCACAAGGTCTTGTTCAAAGGTCTACCCCCATATTTTTTCAAACGAACATTGGATGCCACAACAAGGTTCGAGTAATGAAGAATCTTATGATGTGTGTCAAAGTCCTCAAATAGCCAATGCTTAACACTTTTATGTGGGTACCTTCTAAGCCACGTTCCAGTAACAACAACTGAGCTTGTAGGGTATTCGATGTTTTCTCCATCTATAACTAGGGATTCCAATTTCTTTTTGGCCTCAACACAACGACACAAGTAATGATTCATTCCCTCTTCATTTTCTTCATTTGCAATAACTGCATAAACATGCCCTACATTGATATGTGCATAAAATCACTGAAATTAGTCAACATTATGAATATAGTACAAAGTAAGATAACAGTATGGAATTTCAAAAACTAAGCAAGTAGATATATTACTTGGTTGAACTAGATTTGATACATGGTCAAAGTCGACTGATGATTCCATCTATGTTAGCTCCAATGTTGTCGGAGGGTGATATGTGTGAAGTGGGGTAAGATAACTTGTCAACCATTTGTCAAGCCACTCCCATGACTCACAATCATTCCAGGCTTGCATTGTACATGAAGAACAAAAGCATGCCATCTTACATGTACTGATACTCCATGAACCTACATTTGAGCTAAGGAAAGAGTGTAGCTCACTCGATCCTATTAGTGTACAACAATCCTTATATGGTGCAATGTTGGTATCATCCATCAACCAAAAAAATATATGAACTAAAGACATACCTTCATTACCTGGACCCATCGAAGCATTATGCCACTCGATGATTGAAATTGCATCTATCAACTTTGCACTGTCTTTATACTTTTACTCTTCTCGTGCTAATGCTCTTTTCACGCATGCTCCTACACCATCATGCTCCCCCTTTCCATTCCCGGCCTCACAAAATTTCCACATATGTTGAACACCTGTAGTGAGATGCATCCTCCACAACCAGTAGAACATGCATACATTCTTGAACTATGCTACATAGTTATCCGACCATATTATATGCTAATTGTATGTTATGCCCCTCCAAGCCAAATCACTATAGAAGATCTTGAAACAACCTTGCACAAACTTTGGAGAATGTGTGTGATCATCACTAATATAAAAGTGATACTCCCTCAATACCTTCCTATGGTCCTTTGTACTATCAGCTGCATGAATGAATGCTATGTCCACAAATATTGAAACCTATGTGGAGTTGTAATACTGTGACTGCACGTCACACTGTGGCTGTAGAGTGTAGTTCTCTGCAAATTCAACCACTAATACTATGCTGCCAATTGGAAAGGTGTCCTTGCATAGCTTGAATTGTGTGTCTAGCCATTGGGCTCTATGGGTATGCCTTGCATACTCATACACTAGATTCTCACGAAACATGGACACAAACTGATACACTAGAATCTTCTCAATAACCAAATCACACCTTTTTGCTTGAGACCCATCTTTTGTAGCGTATGCCACTATTTTATACTTCTCTAAATCTACTAGTTTATGTCCCACCTCATCTGTGCTTTCCATATGTTGGCATACTGGCATTCGTTGCAAGCCACCACAACGCTCACATGAACCATCCAAGCATGTTGTCCTGTAGAATATTTGGCCATCCTCTATTTGACATAATTTTTTTTTATAAGAACTCTCTTGAATATGTTGGTGGGGCTTCTATGCCACAATCCTGCAAAACATCGTTAGTATGAAAATCTAAACATATAGAATGATAAACATCATAATGGTTAGAGAATTCATGTAGTCTACAACAACAAGTAGTGTGTGTGTGTGTGTGTGTGTGATTTATCTTGACATAAAAAGGTTTAAGCATTTCAAAAAATATTTGAGAAATACTAATTTGAGGATAGGCATTTTGAAATTATGGAAGAATTGGGTTTGAGTCATATCCAAAAAATGCTTTGGATGTGGCTCATGGTTCCAACTACCGAATCTCCTTCTTACAACATCCCTTTGATTCAGAGATGGCCTTGTATTATTCTTCCAATAATCTTCAATTAGTGTTATCAATGCTTCAACAACTTTTTTATCTTTATGTGGCAATCTTCCCGAGAATTCCCATAATTCATTTGAATCGGTGCCCTCAATTCTTTGATTCCTTTGAACGAATTTTGATAAAAAATTTCTACTAATTCCCATTTGTTCACTTGTCTTTTTAATGAGACAAGATCTCTTTGTTTGATAGCTTACCAAAGTCGATGTAATGACACATCGGGTGACATTACTATCCTTTGAGTGTGAGGTCTTACCCACACTCTCATAAGAATCTATTAGATTCTTCACAATAGTGTTTTCACTTGATGCATTTGATGTTCTCAACCCAAGAGTCTTCATGATGTTTTTGTACTTTAAACCCCGCATCATTTGAACAAATTGTTGACATCTTTCGGTCTCATTTAGCCTTTCAAAGAATATTTTCCAAATCTTATCAACATATCTTCTACAAGTGCATTCTGGAATCTTACCCCACGTGCTGCAAAATATCCTCATCAATTTATTAATAAAAAACTTTGGCTTTCTATGCAAAATTCTAGGTGGTTTTCTCTTAGGTACATACATCTCAACATTAACAATTTCATTAATATTTAATTGAGGTGGGCTAGATTGCATACCTTTGACCGAGGGTGGAATAGAATACATACTTTGAGGTTCACGTGGGGATGATGGCATACCTTGTTCATCAAATCCAAGTGATGATGTACTCTCAACTTCAGATGTGGTGGATGTTGTCCAACCATACTCACTTGTGGTAGATGGTGTCTCTCCATATTCACTTGTGCTTAATGGTGTCCCTTCATATTCACTTGCGGTAGAGGGTGTGTCTCCAACTATGGTATCTGCATCTCCCCTAACACGACTCTTTTGCATTCATTCCCTTTGTGCTCCCAATTTCTTTTCTCTTTTTGATGGTTGAGGTTCCTCTTCAACTGGCTTGTTTTCTTCAATCGTTCCCAATTTTTTCTTTTCAAGATATTCCCTCATCCATTTTTTCTCTTTATCTCTGAAGGCTTGGATCTGATCATCAATTATTTTTTTCCTTTTAACAGTTCATTTCTTCCGCATGATGAATAATTTTACTTGTGCAAAAAGTGCTAAGTCAAGTCAAATTAACTAATAGTGAAGGGTTGTAAAAGTCTATTAAAGAGGGAGGCCAATGGTCACCTCTTTCAAATGTGGGTTTTCGAAGTTGAAGTGGTTTGTTTTAAGAGGGAAATATTATAAAAGGCCATGATAAACTTGAATGGAGGATGATCTTGGATCGGGTGTCAAACCAAATGAGGAAATGTTGAGTTTTCCTTAACAAAATTGAGCTTTTGGTGACTAAAATTGAGTTTCTAAGTTGGGAAGCATTATTTTCTATTAGATTAAGCATGAGCAAGGTATATTAGGCTTGTTTCAACATTTTTCAAGTTTTGGAGTGTTTGGAAAGTGCTACTTTCAATAAAAACATACGGTTTGTAAGCCTCGAGAGAAGGTTTTATGGTTTGGGTGCTAAATGATTGAATCTCTGCAATATAATGCTATAATTTGAAGTTTTGATAGATATAAAGTGTTGCTCCAAGGTTTCAAGAGATTTGGACAAGTTTTGAAGGTGGTCCCTTTTTAAAAGTGGGCTAATTTGGGCCCTTAAAAGTGTAGAAAACTTAATAATGTGTGCAGTTTGGTACAAAAAAAGCATTGTGATTGTTGGATATGTTGAAAGGCTTTGTGAAGGGTAAAATAAAGGTGTCAAAATGGTCCTAGTTCTATAGAACAAAAAAATTTCGTAATGAAGCTTATTAAGCAAACCATTTCTAATACTAGTAATTTTAGGCTTAATGAAGGTTTGGTGGTTCAAGGGTGGTTATGGGTGTTGAAGGAAGTTGGGACTCCTGAATTGAAAATTTATAAAAACTGTAAGCCCGAGTAAAGGGTTCAATGAATTTATTTTGAGGATTTGGTGCTCTACTCAATGCCTAAACTATGGAGTTTCAAGTATTTTTTTTGTGTTTTCAGTTTCTTTTTCCTATGTATGACCTAGTACAGGCCTCCCATGATTATAAACTATGGTGGTCAGTCTTAACTTGGACTTCAATCTATTTTTAGAATCCTTTGGTTGTTTCGGTGAATGAAAAAATCCATTCTTCATGATCAGCCTGTACAAACCAGGAGGGTATGAGTTTTACTTTAATTTAAAGATGGAGCCTTTCCTCCTACTATGGTGACCTGTGATTCAGAGGAAAGGCCTATAATATGTTGTTTTAAAGTTTCATGTTTCTTTTAATAGTGGTAAGGCATCTATAGGGATGGTGATGTTATCTTAGGCTGAGAATGTGAGTTTTTGGCATGAAAAGGAGGAACCAAAGTGGTTTTTGTTGAGATATAATGAGGCTAAAGGCCTAGTGAAGGTTTATTTTGTTTTTGCAAACCCTAACAAACTCGTTTGATGCTTTGGTGAGGCTTGGAAGGCCTTAGAGTTGTGAAATATAGAAAACCCTAGATATTTATGAGAAAATTGAGGGTTTTTGTATTGGAAACCTATTTGAGCATGCAAGGTCCTAAAACTTGGAAAATATTTTGTTTTGAGACCTAAGTAAAGACTATTTTTGGATTTGGGGGTTTGCTGAGAAGTGAGAAGGTTGTGTGGGGAATTATACCTGATTGAGTGACTTTGATATGCTACAACCTAAACAATGTGAATTTGTTGAAAGAAGAGGTCATGATGAAATTGTAAATTGTAAATTTGTTTGTAGATTGGAGTTGTGTGTTTGTATGTTGCAGGCCTCCCCCTATGCATTAGGAGTATATTCCAATTTTTTAGAGATATGTATGGAAAATTTGGTAGCATAGACAAGGAAATCAGCTAGTTTGTATAGCTGTTTGACAAAATGCCTCAATGAAAGCTTTGGAAGCATACAAAAAGAAAGTCAATTTTTAAATTTAACAAAATGCCTCAAAGAGATGTGGTTTAAAAATGTAATAGGAAATTGTATAGAATTGTGTAATTTAAAATGTCCATTGACAACCTAAGGTTGTAACATGACAAACAAACAATTTGATCAACATGGAATAAGTAAAACAACAAAAATGAAAGCAAGCCATAATAGAATGAAAGAAAATGTACAAAGACTTCACATACCTAAAAAACCAAAGTTTCAAATGGAGGAGTTCTACCCAATTATGTAGCCTTTGCTTCTTCTTTCCTCAAACTCCTCAAAAATTTGACTTTTTCAAAAGCTTGTTCCCCTCCAAACTTCAATTGTATATCAGTTATCACTATAATTCAAAATTGAATTCATATTATATGCCTTTCAACATGAAAACTCTGCTATTTCATGCAAAGGTGATGGAAATATCATGAAAAAGGTGGTGGAATCTAAAAATCATGCATGCACATTTCACTCAATCACCAAAAAGCTACTTTTTGTTGGAGCACACATAGAACTAGGAGAATATGTAGAATGTGGGCCGACATCATGGGTATATTGTGTTTTTAAACCATTTTTAGTGCAATAAAAATGTGCTTGCATTATAACGCGCTCACAGTATAATGCAAATGCATTATTTCTTGCTAAATGGTCATGTCTCTACTTATTCATAACATGCTAGAGTTATAATAAAGTTGGTTTTTTTAAGATTTATAGGGTAGATGGTTAAAGGTAGAGGGTCGAGAGATAAAGGGAGTGAGAGAGAGAGAGAGAAAGGGAGTGAGAGAGAGATAGAGGGTGGAAGGGCCAAGGGTAGAGGGTAGAGGATTTAAGGGTTAAGAGTTTAAGGTTTACGATTAAAGGTAGAGGGGAGAGAGAAAGATGGAATGAGAGAGAGAGAGACCTAAGAGAGGGAGAGGGGGTAGGAGGGAGAAGGTTGAGAGAGAGAGGGAGGGAGTGGGCAAGAGATAGAGGGAGAGAAGGTTAAGGGTAGAGGGGAGAGAGAGGGAGAGGGAGTGAGTGAGTGAGAGAGAGACCTGAACCCACCCTCTCC